>ML769515.1:29986-178036 GCA_009733575.1 Gymnopus androsaceus JB14 | reverse complement strand
CCCAATACCTCGTACTAGTAACTAAGCTAATAGTACAGGTTATTAGTACTAGTCCAACCATTAGATAGTTACTTGTACAATTATTGGTACTAGTACAACCATTAGGATTTAGTTACTAGTCCGAGTTATTAGTACTAGTTCAACCATTAGATTAGTTACTACTCCGAGTTATTAGTACTAGTTCAACCACTAGATTAGTTACTAGTCCGATTTATCAGTACTAGTACAACCATTAGATTAGTTACTAGTCTGATTTATTAGTACTAGTTCAACCATTAGATTAGTTACTAGTACGAGTTATTAGTCCGAGTTATTGTACTAGTACAACCATTAGATTAGTCACTAGTCCGGTTATTAGTACTAGTTCAACCATTAGATTAGTTACTACTCCGAGTTATTAGTACTAGTTCAACCACTAGATTAGTTACTAGTCCGAGTTATTAGTACTAGTTCAACCATTAGATTAGTTACTAGTCCGAGTTATTAGTACTAGTTCAACCATTAGATTAGTTACTAGTCCGAGTTATTGGTACTAGTACAACCATTAGATTATTACTAGTCCGGTTAATAAGTACTAGTTCAACCATTAGATTAGTTACTAGTCCGACTTATTGGTACTAGTACAACCATTAGGTTACTGTTGCCGCCCTCCGGCGCTTATGGGCGCTTATTTTGCCAACAAATGTCGGGGAATCAGGCTTGATAAATCCTAAAAAAATCAATCAAAAATCATGAAAATATTCTGAATGTTGCTCCGCCCCCCCGCCGCATATGGGCGCTTATTTTGCTAAAAAAATCTCCGGAATCGGCTTGATAAATCCTTAAAAATCATCCAAAAATCATGAAAATATTTCTGGCATTGTTTTCCGCTCCCCGGCGCATATGGGCGCTTTATGGGGCGCTTATTTTACAGAAAAAATGTCTAGAATCAGGCTTGATAAATGTGGGAAAAATCATGAAAAATCATGAAAATATTCAGGGACCACTCCCCCCCTGGTGCTTAGGGGTGCTTGTTCAACAACAAAGACTATATTGTTTTGTAGTGAATGGATTCCATGGACTGTTATAGTTTAGTAGTCCATGGTGTACATATATTTACTAGTCAATGGATTCCACACTGTACTTAGATTTACTAGTCCATTGTATTTCCAACTGTACTATGGATTCCATAGTGTACTAAATCTTAATAGTCCATTGGTCCCATAGTGTACTATATTTAATAGTCAATGGATTCCATACTGTACTCTGGATTCCATACTGTACTCTGGATTCCATACTGTACTCTGGTTCTCTGGATTCCATAGTGTACTATATTTAATGGTCAATGGAATCCATACCATACTATGGATTCCATACTGTACTCTGGATTCCATACTGTTCTCTGGATTCCATAGGTACTATATTTATTCTATAGTGTGACATGTGTCACACTTGCTATGTTAAGGTGTATGAATTACGGCAATGGTCAGGTGTCTTGTTCAAAGGAATGTGACATAAGCTGTGACTATATCACATCAACCTGAGCTATCCAGATGATATTTCACAATATGTCTTTACCGTTAACATGTCACATAAGTTGTGACATGATATCATTACATTTGGAGGGGTGTCACTCAAACTATTAATAGGTGCCATACATTAGCACCTACTGTAGCTCTTTAACTGGCTTGAATAGTAACCATTAATAGTAGAACAAAAAGCCATGCACAGACTGCAAACCCATCACCTGAATATTTTCACTATTTTCATGATTTTTTGCCGAATTATAGAGTCTAACAGTTGATTTTCCACTGTGACATATGTCACACTGTCACACTGTATTTACTCTATACCTTATTCCTAGGTCTCCTCCTGGAATCCATCACCATAATAATCAAAACTTTAATTCATAGTTATATGTGACACTGTCACATGAACTTGATGGTCGGGTATCAGTACAGAAGGTTGGTAGGTGGTAGATGAGAGTTTCACTATTGCTAGCATTGGAAAGTTTAATTCATCATGGGTGACAGTGTCACATCAATGTTGATGAGATCAGTAGAGGTTGGTTGTTCCTATCTGGGTGAGACAGTCATCGCCACAGCTATCAATACCTATTTGGTAGCCAATACTAATGGGATATTGGAATCCAGAGTGCCAGGGTCCTGGCCTATGGATTCCAGACTAGGCCCCCTGGATTCCAGACCCTGGATTTCCTGGTGGATTTCAATCATATTAGATACTGGATTGTCGCGCTTTTGGACTATCTTAACTTAGTTATTTATATTAAGGTAGCCCGAAGGTGGGATCGATACAAGTCCTCAGGGGAAGTATCTACATTACACTGCATAGAAAGGATCACCCATTCATCATTGACAATAGATGTCAGCGAGTATGTTGGACACTTGATCCAAAAGCTTGGGACTATCATTAACTGGAGGTTACCAACAAAAGATTTCGCGGGAATCAGTCATCGAAAAATTGAGAAGCCCTATTGTTACTGCAGAGCCATACAGTACCGACGCAACGAGCAGCGAAAACAATAATATGTGCAGCCGCCCGAACTGAGGTAACTCGGAATCCTGACCTAACGTTTCCAATGCAAATAGAGCTTATTAGCATTAGCAGTGCATTGTAAAGAAAGTTGCTCCACATAATTGATTTGAATACACTGTAATCTCAGCACTTTACGATGCGCTGCTAATAAGCTCTAATCACTGTACTACAAAGATCACCGATGCGTGTATCACACGGGAAGGTTACAAAATTCTGCTCGGCAGAAAAGTGTACTGAATAAGTTACTGAAATATCACGTGATGCTGATATGCCTTATATGGTTTATCTATATTTCCTTATAAGGCATATCAGCATCACGTGACATTTTAGTAACTTATTCAGTACACTTTTCTGCCGAGCAGAATTTTGTAACCTTCCTGTGTGTATTTGCACCCATGATAGAAAACTGGACCCGCTTAGATACAGTGCGTGTGCGGTAGGGACTTCGAAGATGAGACCATTCTTCTATTCAAACTTGGAGTATCGTAAGCAAGGAAACCGCAACAGAAAACATGAGGGAATAAATGAGGATAGTGTCGATGTTTCGTCAATGTTTTCGGATTGGGCAATAGCAATGTCGCACTTTTTTAATATAGCGTGATAAGCGGCAGCAAGCGCTCATCAGCTTCATCAGCATTTTGAGTTAGCTAAGCGCTGATCACGAAGGAAATGTACTGATAAGCGCCATTCAGTGCTGTTCTGGGGTATTTACACATGAATCCGAAGGAAAAAGTGGTCCCAAACCAACCTAATAGTGTACTAATCCTCAAAAAAGATACAATGGAGGCTGTTTGACGGCGATTGCTTCAAGTATGAACCCTACGTGAAAAGTGTCCGAAATCCGGCCATGTTGGATATTTTCGGCAATATCTTATTTATTTATTTTTAATTTCTTGGCGACTAACAACCGGCTGATCAGCGCTGATCAGTTTGGGGCGCTTATCAGCACAGAATCAATTCTCCGACATACTATCTCCGCGCAGAGAAGAGGAGTCCAGGAAGAAGTATGATATAGACGCGTCAAGCCTGAGTAGAATGGAAATCATGGTCGAAAGATAAATTCAAGGCAACATAAAGACAACAAAGAAAGATACATCAGCAAAACCTGTATTTTCGCTGGAGAAAACCCATTAGTACATTGGGACATCTCTGGAGCAAGGTACCCTATTCCAGAGACCTCTGGAGATCTCTGGAGAAAATTGACAGTTTTTTTGACAGCTGTCAAGCTCCAGAGATTGCTGGAGACCTCCAGCGAAAATACAGGTTTCGCTGATGTATTTTACGGGTGCGTATCCTTGTACTACATAACATGTGAATCAAGTATTCAAGGCAAGCATTGATTGTAGTACGGGCTAGAAGCCTCGCAAGTCGACCCAGATGCGCAAGCAGTTGGCCCACTGTAGCCGATACCACCACTGAAAATAGTATTCAGCCGCTGCCAGGGCCCAGGATGGAAACAAGTTCTGACTCTTACCATTGGCCGTACACCGACTGAGTTGCACCGGGAGCGCTGCCAGTGGGAGTGTCAGTAGGGGTTCCACTGGGAGTTCCACTGGGAGTGCCACCAGGTTGAGAACCGGTTGTCGAGCCAAGCGGACCAACTCTGATGTTGGAGTAAATGACCTGTGCATTGGGAGACTGTGCTTCGACGGTCTTTGGAACACCTGATGATGTCGCGCAAGTTCCACGCTTATCACCCGGTGCAGTTCCGGTAGTAGGGTAGTCACTATCAAGCCAGAGCATGTTCACCTGTTAGAATGGGTAAGAAAGAGCAATACAGACAAGAAGAGAAAGACCCACAGCGTAGTCATCCCAGAGAGAAAGGACCAAGACCATACCGTCGGCAAAGGCGTTACCCATTGCAGCGAGACCACCCTTCTGGTCAAATGTGTCAGTGTCGCCGAAAGCAGTTTTTTGTTGTTGGCAGAAGGCAGTAGTGATCTCGTTGGTGGCAGTGATTCCGGGGATGTTGGTCATTGAGTTCTGAATGACCACTCCGTTTTGAACGTACAAGCGACGAATCCCCATAAGAGTACCAGTGGTTTGGTTGTCAACAGTCAATCCTGGGCCGTAAAAGCTAGTATCACCCAAGCGGTAAGAGTTGAAGTCGCACTGGCCAGCTTGGTCACAGGCACCCGCAGTAGAGTTGGCAGACGAACAAGTGGCACCACTGGCAGAGCAAGAAGTCTGCTGCGTAACCGTACCTAGACCAAAACCAGTCAACTTAAGACATCTCAGCGTGAAGGAATCAGGAATCACATGAGTGGGGGGTGACAGCGGCCGAAATCGAGTTGGCTTCCCAAATATCCATCTCTGCGCAGCAAGATCCAGCATCTCCAGTTCCAGTGTTTCCGTTGTTCGAAGCGGGCGCCCAGCCTATCCATACATCGTAAACATCAGCTACCTGTTTGATGAACACCACATTCCAATTCATGGGATGATTGAATCTCAGGTGCAGTCCTGGAATTTTTCGGATGAAGCCTTTGGTGCAATTGGCAGTTACAGTCAAGGAACCTTATCTATTGAAGGAACAATAAGAATACATAAGCAGCAGGGGGGAACTAGAGGCCAACTAGAGGCAATTTTTCAATTTCATCCAGATTATCGAATGGACCAGGAATTCGATATCTTCCTGTGCGGTACACCAGATATCGAACGGGACTCCTCGAGCAAAGTAAGTAAGTATTATTGTCAACCTTGGTCCTTATTAAACTTTTTCAGAATGCCCTGTCGTTGCCTGCTCAATATACTGTTTCAGGAGAGTGGGGCTACACTTCATCTCTTTCCGAAACTCGAGGCATTTGTTACTTTAGTCGGATTCTCGAAACTATAAATACCTGGGGACGACCTACACGGGCACACTCCCTGTGGAAGTCTGCCTGCGATGCCGTCTTGCATCAAGTGTACTCAGGGAAGGGACTTCTTCGCACAGAAACTGTCTGCGAAATGTTGGCCCAATTGCGTCGTGGGGCCGAAATTTCCCGATACCAATGTCTTCTCGATAATCAACCATTGAATGACAAAGATCAGGCAGAGATGAATAAACTCCTCCTGGTTTCAGCACCCTGGAACTCTCGCTTCTATCGCAGTGTCGCACGCACTCGGTTTAACTGGGCCACTTTACACCAGTAACTTGAAGAGGCTTTCAATACGCTCTTCATGATCACTACTGATGTCCGATAGCTATACTTGGTGTACTGTCTGCAAAAATATTGTTTTTGGCGACTATTTCACTTGCTCCGTGGAAGGTGCAAATCCGGGGACGTACGATTTCTGTTCCAACTGCCGAAGCCGTCATGATACGCCGCCCACTTCAGGGCAATCTTTGATTAAAAGGAAAAGATTCGACCACTTCAGAGATCAGTATCCTCTGTATGAACTATCTACTCGCCCGCGGTTCTATGGTTCATTGCATACCCTCGACATTCCCCCGTCTCCAACAATGGATGACAATGAGATACCGCAGCTCCCTCAACCCTCGCTCGTAATAACTCCAATGCCTCAGACACCAAGCGGGTCCGGTTTTCGCTGAACGCATTGCGACCGTCTTCCTCTCGCTCCGCAGTCCACAAAAGGCAAACAAGCTATCCCATTGGATGGGGAATATCTGGCTCATTACTCCCGGTCACTTCCGGTCCCCATTCAACCGATGAAACTGCTGTCGATGAATTCGAGCTGAAGCAACGGTCATGATGGAACGGCGATGTGTTTCATGTCGTCTGCTGTGCGGAGTTTTCCTCTCTTCTATGAAGCATCTCTTCTTATGCCTTAAGCTTGTTCATTTGTAGCCAATCCGAAGAAAACATGAATACGTTGTCGTATGTTCCGAATGCCATCTTCTGAGCCACCTCCCCAGACGTCCTTGTTTAACCCTTTAAACATACCCTTGATGAACTTGAGTGCCATTTTGCGCTTACTGATATGACTATCAGGATCCTCCATTGGCCAGGATGCACTGTTGAATCCATATGGATCTGGCGGCGCGCGTACTCGCAATATAGGATGCTCCAAAGTGTGGCCAGACTCGCGATTGGCGTGTAAATTATTAATGTCAGCTTTGATACTTTTGGTCAGGATGGAGAGGATTTGCGGTGAATGGAGGCGCAATCAGTTAGTGCTCTTTGTGTGCACTTTAATGTACATACGGTAAACACAGCCCAAGGAACAGTCGACGAGAGTATACACCGCTAGTGAGACCTCGCGAGTAAAGCATACAATGGATAGCGCCGAGCGCGAGCACACGTTTCTTGACCAGCTGTTTCTGGATGTGGGGCGAACGGTGTGGTTGCAAAGGCAGCAACATGTGAGAGAGAATGAGCAATTCCTCGGTCAGGTTGTCCTCGAGAGATTTGGCTTTAGAGGATTGGGGACAAAATTGTCAAATAAGGAGTAACAGCGGCGTAATGTACAGGATGATACAAATCGACAAGTAATAAAGATAGGCAGAAACACGACCACTTCAAAAGAGCAGTATTAGCAGACCACGAACAGTTAGAATGCTCACCTCCAGCACTAGGCACCGAAACCGTACAGAGTACGACCAGATCGCTTCAAGGCGTATACAACATCGAGAGCAGTAACAGTTTTACTATTGAATTATGTTAGTGAGACATTCAGGAGGGGTCAAATGGAGACGGACCGTTTAGCGTGTTCAGTGTAGGTTACAGAGTCCGAATGACCTAAATGAACGAGGTGAGAGGGAAACACGATCAAAAGCAAACCAATACAAACATTCTCCAGGAAAATCTTGAGGACACCACGAGTTTCTTCGTAAATGAGACCGCTGATTCGCTTCACACCTCCACGGCGAGCAAGACGACGGATGGTGGGTTTGGTAATACCTGGAGTAGAAAGCTTCAGCAGTGGCGAGCCCGCTAAATCGATGCCACTCACCCTGGATGTTGTCACGAAGAATCTTGCGGTGACGCTTGGCACCGCCCTTTCCGAGACCCTACAATGAGCAAAGATCAAAACTAGAGGCAAGAATGGAGAATTGAGGATCAAATACCTTTCCACCTTTGCCACGGCCAGACATTTCGATAGTAGGAGAAGAAGTGGGTTGCTTGAGGTGGTGGTTTGAGTTAGAGAAGTGAGCGCCTAGCAAACGAACTTAATATCGCGTAGCACGTGCATCAGCAAAACATGGCAAACCCACACAAGCCCCGACAAACGGAGGCCAAGGTTGTATATCTGGTCAAATTTCGAAGGGCCTTATAACATAAATTTGAGGTTGGCCATCTTCGAAAATCTGTCCAACTCACACACTATTCTATGTATATAAGGTCTTTCTGGGTTGGCCTCACCTTGCCAGACATTGAATACACAATTAAATTCCTTTCATTTGGTTTTTGTTGCTTTATTGCGCATCACATGAGTTCAAGTTTTATATGAGAAATATTGAATATATATACTGACAAAATACAGTTACTATAGACTATACATGCAACCGAATGAACTTGCAGCCCTCTTCTGCACCAGTAACCATCCAGTCAGCAGTATCTTGAATGAGTTTGCATGGGTTTTTGAAGTAATTGAGGTGTAACATGCTACTTGTGAGAGTAATACTTGACCCAACATAAGTGACTTGAAGGTAGCATGAAGGGCAACTTTGAGGGGAAAAGCAGGCATTGAGAGCGGAACGAGATGAGAGAGAGAAGGAAGGGAAGAAAGAATAAAATCTTGAAACGCACAGGGAGTTTATATGTAATATGGCCATTGGAGCCACTGTGGAGTTGTGGAGCCGGGATCGGGGATTTCCACCCGTTTGTGCAATTATGATGGTTGAGCTGAATAGCTTGGGCATTGGTTTGAGGACACACCTACATCAAGTGAAAATGGTCAAATTAGTTCTTTTGTATATTAGGAATCAGAGATAAATGATTACCTTATAATGGGTGGTTTACCTTGGCCACTGAGTGTTATGTTGGCAAGGAATTGAAATGACACAGGGTGCAAATATAAATAAATCTGATGACTTATTGAAAATTTATTCAAAGCTTATAGATTGTGATATTTATTATTCTATAAGCTTCAACCAAGTTCTTGATAAATAATTATCAGTTTCAATAAGCTTTGAAAATTTTTTCAATAAGTCACGAAATTTATTCATATTTGCACCCTGTGTGATTTTGCAATGTGGCAACTTCATGCAATGAATTAAAAAGATGGCAAGAGTCTTGCCTAGCTTTGCAACATTCTGCCAGAATGGCACATGTTCACAATTGAGGCCTGGCTTCGACAGGTTTGTAAAGATTTGCTGATGTGATGCTTCGCATACATTCAGCAATGGTGGGCAAGGGTTTCCATTTGGTAGACCATAGAATCCTTGAGAAACCTCAGAAAGGGATTTCCTTTTATAGGATTTTTCTTTTGACAAATCCATGAAGTTTCTTCAGTAGTATGTCAAACTCGTAATTCAAGCTCAAATGGTAACCAGTATCATCAGCAAAACCTGTATTTTCGCTGGAGGTCTCCAGAGATCTCTGGAGCTTGACAGCTGTCAAAAAAAACTGTCAATTTTCTCCAGAGATCTCCAGAGGTCTCTGGAATAGGGTACCTTGCTCCAGAGATGTCCCAAATGAATGGGTTTTCTCCAGCAAAAATACAGGTTTTTGCTGATGCATGGAGTTATATGTACTAAGAGACAAACTAGCTATCCAGATTTATTGATCATGGAGGAGATATATGATAACCTGCGAGTCTACAAGTTTCCTTCCGCTAACATCAATACTTCCCTGCCAACAACGTATGAGCACCATAAGTAATATAAAGATTTTTGAGTCAAGAAAAATAGTAACACCTCGGTGTAAAGCCAAGATTGCACTAAAAGTACAACTGTTGTGGGAGTGTGAGCTGCCTCTCTGGTAGCTAGCACTGGTATGATTAATTTATGTTTACCTTATGCTGCTATACAAATTTAATACAATATACATACTATTCATGCAATTGTTAAATTCTTCTCTCTTACTTTCAAATTATTTTATACGCATATTTGGACTTCATTGACAAATTGTGTTGAAATTAATGCTTATGTCACCTGATATTCTTCTACACATTCCACGATTTCCTTCTCCCTCATCCACAAACCTCCTATATGCGCACTTCTTTCAATTTTTCTTTGTTCTTTATCTTCCCCACTGCTCAAATCCCAAATCTGGAGTTATTTGGTCCAGTAGAGCAGAATATAATACCCAAATACTCTCACTACCCTTTTATTGCTCCAGTTGCACAGGAAACTTGATTTCTTCTCCATGGATAATTTTCCACAACCAGGGGACACTAACTGGACACACCACGCTTAGTCAAGAAAATCACTGGAGCAATTTCACAGGTTGCATCAGTGGAATCATGTTACTTATTTTCATTTCAACTTTGCTTTCATCTTGTTGTTTCTTGATCATCATTCCCCACCCTGTTCCAGCTCTGACCAGTGCCAAGGTCATTGAGTTTCATCCTCAGAGTGCTCCTGAACCTAGACATTGGGTTTGGGCCACCCTTTTGTCCTTGCTGATGGCAATAGGTGAGTTGTTCAGTTTAATTGACATGTGCATGTTCCCTGGATGCAATTAGGTGTACTGCCAGAAGCTTGGGAAGTCAAGGAACCTTTCCACTTTGACTGGACAATTTATTTCGCTACCTTACTATTACATATGTCTGCTCCAATAGTATATTTGATGTTAAGCACAGCAAAAGAATGCAGGGCCTCCTGAGTTATATACAATTCATATGTAGACAGAAAATTAAAGTTCTCTCTTGCTCAGAATCAGTGTGTGTCTGTTGTGAACTGTGTTAATTGTCAAGTGGACAATTCATGCATAGCTAAGTGTTCAATAAAAATTCTCATTACTTATATTTCATTTAGGCTATCTACCAAGCTCAATACCTGTAACTATCCAGTTACTTGTACACACTTACTAGGACCCAACCAATACTTCTCCTAGTCCTCGCTTGGACCAATTAATCATTCTTTACCATATGTTTCAGAAGAGATGCCAACCTCCACAAAGCTTGCAACAAAATGCAATTCAGTGAGAGTAAGTAAGTACTCTGGACTCCCCAAGTCTCGAGGAAGGTTCTGAACATCTAGAAGTAGCGTACTCATCAGCATCATCGACTGGTAACAAGTTGGGACGTACGTCTTGAAACTCATTCAGCTTGACGTATCCACCAGTAACACTGATACAAAGACACTTCAAATTGGGGGAAAAATCGCTCATATGTCCGCGCCAACTTTCCAACTCTCTTGAACCTGAGCCCTCCTTCGAACTTCCCTTCACAAACACATAGGGCAGAGCTAACTCATGCACGGTCGGATTCGGCATTTCCATCAGCAACCTTGTATTCACCGACAGCTCAAGATCTTCCTCTTTACGCAGATCCTGTACGTCTTTGTCCATCTTTTGCGAAAGGGATATAAGCTCGAGCGAGTGCGGTCCCGTGAACAAATATGCGAGATGCGAAGGGCAGATGAGGCGGCGCAAGTTGGGAAACGAGGTCAGAGAGAGCGAAAAGTCGACGTTCTTCAGCAAATAAGCTCCCAATGGCAACGTCCCAGGTAGACCTTTTGCCTCTTCTGGCCAGCGAACCAGGGACGATACACGGAGAAGAAAGTTGTGTAAGGTCGGAAGATCCTGGACAGATTCTAGTTTGAGATTCCGAAGAGGTGGAACGATTTTTGCATGCGCTAAGCAGTGCAAAAAAACCTGCGAATTGGTGGTGAGTTCTTTGAGATGTGAATTTGCGGCAAGAACGATATCCGCCATCTGAGGCTGTTTTGGCTCAGCGACATATTGAAAGAAGATGGACAAGGATTATAGCTGGATGCAAGATGTGAAGGCAAGGATATCGGTAACTAGAATTTCGGAGTTTATGATGCAGTCGACCAAGGCCAGGGATTCCAGTTTCGGGAGCTGGGAGATGCTTTGTAGGAGTTTGAGAGAGAGTTTCGAGTCAGTAAGATTGAAAGAAGTGAGGTTGGTCATTTTCGGTAAGGCAGATGCGTAGATATCGTGGTAAGAAACGGAATCCGAGGTCGACACAGTCCTCTATCACGCATTCTTCGATGTAACTGCACTGATGAGGAGGATTCGACCATCCAAAACTTCACCGGATTGGAATAACCAAAGGATCTCCGGATACGCTAGTCCTAATTAGGCCAATTGGCGCAGGACAATCTTGCTCAAGCTGCCTAAGGTACTCCTCCAGAAAAACGCACTTGGTATACATGATCAAGTTGTTGTTCAATACTTCTTCGCGCTCCGGAAAAGTGCGAACCTTCCTAAACAGCGTCGGAACAGCGAGGAAATTGGAAGAATTTACAGACAAGAGCAATATTTCCAAGGACTTTCTTCTGCTTTCTGATAATATCTTGAAATTGGCCTCGTTGATCAGCCATGGGCTTGAGGTGCGAAAGGATGTCGATGTAAATTTGCGTCGGAATCGCAGGCAATTCTTTGTTTTCGAGCCGGCGCACTGGTGCTGTAAAAGAGCGAATCGCGTAAGTCGCCAAAAGAGATCGACCGCGGATTATTTACCGGAGCTGGGATTGCCAGACGGAGAAGTTGAGACACTACAAAATTGTAGTGTAAGTCGCCCAATGAGATCAACGGTATAAGCCTAGCACTCACTGGAAAGCGCCTTGATAAATTCCACCACGTTTGGTTTGGTATCCATGGCTATGGATGATAGAGGCTGAAAGCGAGATGGTGGTTTGAAAGGGATCCGGGCGCTAAAAACCCTGTTTAGATCGTCACTCCCGAGTCCCATTTCCAGGTTCTTTGTTTTGGAATTCAGACGCTTCCGCTTCGCACAGGCGGCGGCTGTAATGCTACTGGTTAATTCCTTTTGACTGTCTCCTTTCTTCAATACAACCCTTTGTCAAAGTCTTCAAGCCAATCATGTCGCTAAACTCAAACAAAGAACAGAGCTACTATATAAGCCGCAGACGTCAACTTCAACCGGTCGCCCCATCTCCACTCGAAACTTATAATCCTCACTCTAAACTATGGTTCAGATCGTCTCCTATGTTCCAGTCGAAGCACCGCCCACTCTTGACCAAGGAGCTGGCCATTCCATCCCGCATCGACGAAGTATCTTGCTGGCGCAACACTACCTTGTCGAGGCACGCAGAGGTGAGATTTATAATACTGAAAATAAGCTCAAGTCCGCCTAACGCTTTCAATTCTTTAGACGTACAAGCTTATAATGCGCAGAGACGGAACGAATCCGTCCAAATTTTAAACCATGCGATCAGTGTGATCGATGAATTGGCTGTAATGTTATCTGCGGGAGAGCGTCACGACTTCGACTTGTCCAGCTCTGAGGAGCTTGTCCTTTGTCGTCGCGTAACCAAGGATTGCTGGTATACGTCTCTTCGGGATGTATGTATTCATATTCCGATATTTATCCAAGCCTTTATCGCTGATTGGCTTTATTCACCAGACGGTAGCTCAAAACCTCACAACCCAATTCCGAATGCTATCGAGTGGCTGGGAGACGATTCAACCCATCCTATTCACGCTTTTCCGAGGCCTTTCTACGGTTGGCTCCTTTGTTCAGCCTTTCTTCATGTTTCTCCTTGTACTTTATGCGATTCTTCTCAATCAGGAAATAGAACGAAGGGAGCTGGAGCTACGGAGGATTAGGCAATGGAGCAGGTTCTGAACTAAGATAGTCATATGTAGATAAAATATCATTCTTCTTGTAGCGCTTCATAACCAGTGGGCGCTAACAAGGCGCCTGACCTTGTCTCTCAACCACCACTTAGGTTTTTGCGTTCGGCGTTGGCGTTGACTTTGCCTTGGATAAGTTCTGCGCACAATGGCCCAAGTTCTGTACGATTGTCCACCTTTATATATCATGAATTTCCACTGACTAACACGCAGGTCGCAGAATCTCATCTCTCCGCGGCATCCTCTCTCATTCTCGCTTTATCCTGACGCTTAGATCTGAGCAAGGAAAATATCATGGTCTTATTCTCTTTAGGCTATCCCCTGCTCCACTGGGAGGTCAATTCCCGACTGAATCCTCAGAGATTGCCTCAAATCGACAAATCTATGTAATGGAGGCAACGTGTCCCCATCTTGGCGCAGAAATGTCCCATGCAGATATCGAAGAATATGAGGACTCGGTAGTTGCTGTGTGTCCATGGCACAGGTAAGCTTATTCTTCGTTCTATCTTCTGAAGCTGCTCCTAAACTATTCAGATACGATTTCGATCTAAAGACCGGCAAAAGCGAAACTGGACTTCGAACCTGCACCTACGCCGTCCAAGTCAAGCCTGATCCTGAATCCGGCGAAGAGCAGATCTTGATGGAGGCGCCTGAAGGAGGAACAAATTGGCGCGTTGTAGAGTTGAGACCTGTTTCTGAAGGTACGTTATTGAGCCTCACGATTGTTAACGTTGATTGACTTTCGCTTAGAATTCGCCGATCCTGCTCCTCCAAAATCGAAATCAACTAATGGAGCTGCAGTACCATATGCACAAGAAGCGAACGAACCCGTTGTACCAGAGGAAAACCACCAAAGACGCTGATGGAATGGGCAGTATTGATTTTGAATACACCGAATCCGACGTTGAAGGTACGCCAGACTTCTTGATCCTGTGCATCTCAGCCAACTCTTATCTACCTAGGTCGAGCGTACCCGTTATGCAGTACATGCCTTTCGTACGGGCACTATCACTTCCATCGGAAACAAAGTCGCCCATCCTCCTGTTCCCCCTGTCCAGCCTCCGCGAGAAACGTATATGAATTACGTTGAACCTGGAAAGATTCAGAGTGGCAAGAGGAAGAATAGGGCGGTGAATGTTGCATGCGTTAGCGAATATCGAACAGTGGGCGTAAGTTTTTCATGTTCCTGATCCAAGGAATAATTCGAACTCAATTGACGCATCTTTTCATAGAATCGACCTTGCATGGGATATTATTCGCAAGGTTTGGACCCATGCATAAAGACCTCCCTCCAGCGTTCTTTTCGGATTTCTCAAAAGTAGCGTTGGATGAGAGTAAACATTTGTATGTCCTTGCGTTTCAGTCCCTTCTCTCCCGTCTGACAAGCTCTCTTCAGCTCCCTCCTCCGTGCACGCCTCGATTCCCTTTCAACACCGTATGGTTCTCTCCCCGTCCATGCCTCCCTCTGGGAATCCGCCTCCCATACCTCCACTTCCCTCCTCTCCCGTCTCGCAATTATCCACCTAGTCCACGAAGCTCGTGGCCTCGATGTCAACCCCAAAACCATCGAGAAATTCAGAAAAGCGGGAGATAAAGAGAGCGTTGATGTATTGGAGGTGATACATGCTGACGAGGTAACGCATGTTACTGCGGGGCATAGGTGGTTTATGTGGATGTGCGAGCAGAAGCAGAAGGAACAGGGACTCGTAGTGGATCCTGTCTGGGAGTTCAGAGAGGAAGTTCGTCGATGTTGGCGCGGTGATATTAAAGGCCCGTTCAATATCGAGGATAGGGAGAAGGCGGGGATGAGCAGAGAATTCTATGAAGATTTGAAGGGAGAGATGCCGTATACAGATGCTGTAGATAAGGAGCGGGGGCCAAGGATGGATATGGGTAGCGTTCGAGACGCGTTACCTGAGGTTCGGGCTGAATATGAACCGTGAGGGAATGGTATCTACTTTGGCGAAAGACTATTGATTCTATGATATTTGCATTTAATGAATACATCGTTGCACTTCATAGTTCAGCAGAGCGCTTTCTTGCTTCAAGGCTTAGGTTTGTTTTTGAACCACTAGGCCATCCCATCAACCCTAGACTAGGTACTGCCCGTTTTGGCTGCGCTTCTTTTCTTCTTCATCAACCACCACGACGAACTCTCTAGATCCAGTATGGCTGCAGAAATGAATCCAAAAGACTCGCAAGCTACTCTGGAGTGGTCCTGTAAGCACCAGGCTCCGAACCTACATTCTTTTTCATTACTTACTAGCGCATCGCGATTACTTTGGCTTTTTAGCACCTGAACGACGTTTCGGGGACAAAGAGCTGCCTTTGATTGCGAACGAAATCTACATCGACATAATAACCTATTTCGATCCCCCAAAAGATCAGTCGCATTCGAAATTCCGGGCTATCGCCAAAGAACGGAAAAAAGTGCTAGGAAATCTAGCTCTTGTCTGCCGATTTTTCCACTTTGTCTCTCTTCCTCTGATGTTCGAGGTATTAGCTAGTCAACGGAGGATCGACCAATCATCGGGAACGTTGAAGGAGGATTACATTCCGCTCCTCCGATCCGTCAGCAGTGGCACAGATCCTCTGGCGTCCACTATCTGCAGCCAAATCCGAAAAGTCTACATCGATGTCGTCGAAAACCCGGCTTCACCTGCTCGCCCTTATGTAAAAACCTGCGCTGCTGCATTGTCGAAAATGCCCAACGTCACGACGTTAATGCTTTCCAGATTGCTACTCACCGGACAGCTCCTAGAAAGCACATCGCAGCTTTCGAATTTAACCTCCTTGAATTTATATCACTGTGATATAAGCCCGGGGATCTTGGCTGCCGACGTCCTTGCACTCGCATCTTCTGTGAAACTGGAATCCTTGTCGCTGATGTTTCCCTACAATAGCTATGATCATGAGCCCCAGGCTCTTCCAGTGGGCATTCATATGACTGACTTGGTTCGACTTGCTGCGACCCCACGTCTGACAGCGCTGTGCACAAATTCTTGGGAATTCATCTGCTGTTTGGCTTCTGCGAAGACCATTCCACCGCTTCGAAAGCTGCAGATTGATGCTGTATATGACCTCGCAGCCCTGTACAAGTTTGTCTGCCGTATGTCGACGCTGCAGGAGCTAGAGATGGGTGAAGTTCGAGGGCCCAATGCTCATGGGGCCTTAAACGAGTTACAGGGGTGGTCGAACGTCGATTTCAAGGCGCTTTCTCTCGCATCGTTACCCAACCTTAGGCGTCTCTATTGCCCTCCGCATGTCGCGTATCTTCTCCAAGGCCCTCATAATCTCGAGTTTATCTCGTGTTCAGGATTCCTGGATGATTTAGATGAGCTTCGTGACACCGGGGACTTCTTGATGTCGGCGGATACAAGGTTGCTGATGGAAATGCCTAGCAAAAGCATGCAGGAGCTTTTGCTGCCCCTTGAATTTGTCTGTTCGGATTCAGACAAGTCGAAAACCTGGTATGGGAAGATGAGGGAATGGTTCCCAAACTTGAAGATTCTTAGCATCGTTATTGAAAACCAAGTTGCACCAGATTCTTTTCACGAGGTAACTCCGCACATTGACTGTTTTAGATTCACTAAGTACTGACAACGACTGCAAAATAGCTTTTCGAAGGGGTTCTTGACGCATGGGGACCACAGGAAACGCTCACTGAGCTACACTTCCCTACGTTGGACATCTATTGGAAAACGGATAGCAACCATTCTTGGTTCTGCAGTCTTATGTCGGACCTGAAACCGGAAAAACGCTTTCCTAACCTATGCACTGTCTCTCTCGCTGCTGTTGCTTGCGTAGGTACCTGGTATCGAGCTGATGATGCCATTAGTTGGAAGGAAGGAAGCGAGTCGGCGAAATCGCCTTATACCCATTGAGATAAGGCGCTTACAGTAGTAAACTTTTGGACTACATATTTGCCAATCCATTTCTTGCTTCTTGGGCTAATCCTGTGTTTTCTTGAAGGCTCATACGAGGGAATTTTGTGTAGCTCTTCCAGATCAGCTTCTTCCCTTTCAAAGATGTTATAATGTGGCATCATTTCAATGACCAAAGTTTCTTTGTCTTCGAGCGGCTCTTTCCCGGATCTTCGAGGTGAGCGGTATTTAGCTCTGACCCTTTGTTTCCTTTCTTCCTTGCGAAGGTTCAAAGAACAAAGAAGTTGAGTCGGACTATTTAACAGCTTGCTGCGAGGTCGACGCGGTCAACTCATCCACGGTTCCTCCCTCTAACCATGGGTCAAAACGTATCTTATGCACCAGTCGAACGACAGCCCGCTGAGCGTAAACGTCTGTTTCTCCTCATGAATGACTGGATTTCCCAAGAAATTCAATACACTCCTGTCCGGACTGATTCAGTACGATTGAGCGAGCTGCATTCTTGTCATGGTAGTATAAACACAGTGCTAGCGGGAGAGTACCTTGTAGAGGCGCGGAACGGTTAGCTATGCGAGTCTATCCCAAGTGTATCATATTCTCATTCAACAGTTCTACTTAGGTATGCGAACCGCCCTCGATTTAAATCCCTATAATGCCGTGGCTTGGGAATCCCTCCCAATCCTCACCGAAACCGTCGACAATATCAATGGCCTTGATCTTTTAATCTTGCCTGGGGACCAAGAGCGCGATTTTGATCCTGCAAATTTGGTCGTCTGCCGTCGGATTGCAGAGGATTGCTGGTATGCGCGTATTTGGGTCGTACGCACTCTTTTTTTCACTGTTCGAAATCCGTGCTGATACCTAACTCTTCTTACAGGCGGTGGCTTATGGGTTATTTTCAATGCCCCAGCACCTATTGCGATTGCTGTGCGACGGTTTGGGGACAACTCTTCGCTACTTCTCGGTGCTACTCCTCATCTTTTTTAATGTTTTCCAAGCATTGGCTATTATGGCAATAATGGAAAGATTAGAACGCGTCGAAATGAATTTGGCGAAGTCGGATGCGGAATACTGTAAATTAATCCACTAGATTTATACTTCGTTTCTAATAACTCTAGAATATTTAATATTTACGGGACTAAGTAATGAGTGAGGTTATTTCCGCCGTCGGCGACATCTATATACATTCTATTCTAAATGATTTTCATCTTTTAGATCCTCATGGTCATGATATCTTTATATGTATCAGTTACATAGGTCAAGGAATGTTATTTAAAATGATATCAGTGCAGGGACTCGAAATTCTCACCAACGGAGTTGAAGTACTCGATTTTGTCCGTCGGGGTAGCTTTGATGGTCTGGCCACCCTCCGACCATCCAGCGGGGCACACCTCACCGTGCTTGTCCTGTGGGCAGACCGGGGAGCAGTAAGTATAAGTCGATCTGGAAGCGTGCGTACGTACGGTAAATTAGGAAAGCCTTAACGAGACGGAGAGTTTCTTCAACAGAAGGACCGACAGGAAGATCGTTGATAGTGATTTGTCTACACAAAGAGACAGTGCACAGAATTGTCAGCGAAATACATATCCACTTCCAAAGGCGAATGACATACCTCAGGATACCTTTAGGATCGATTATGAACAGACCACGGAGAGCGATACCCTCATCCTCCAAGAGAACATCAGTCTCGGGCAATGGACATGCTGCGGTCCGCAATCAGGGGGAGCTTTAGATCAGGACCGAGGCCACCTTCTTTGCGATTAGAGTTGGCCCAGGAGAAGTGAGAGTACTGCGAGTTGGTCGAGGCGCCTAGTGCATAGCATAACATGAGTTGAATACATTACGCATGAGATACGGAGTCAGAAGATACCAAGAATAACAGTGTCGATTTCCTTGAACTCCTCAAGTGCATCGTTGAATGCAAGAATTTCGGTTGGACAAACGAAGGTAAAATCCCTATCGCGATTAACGAAAGCTCTGCGAGTCTTTGTAGATTCATCGAGCAAACTCACATTGGGTAGAAGAACAGAACAACCCTAGATACTAATTAGATTAGCCCGGACGCGACTGGAGACTCAAGACGCACCATTGACCGATGAAATCTGATAGAGAAATATCCTGGAAGAGACCGCCGATCACGGCGGTTGACTTGAATGCAGATACAGGTTTCTGAACGAGAGCAACGATTTGAAGAGAAGATACAGGTGAAGGATGCGGCTAGCGGCTAAAATTTATTAATCGCGCGCGGAACATGCGTATCGACTTCGTGTACCTTCGCAGTCACAACTATCTGCAGTATACAGCACTGCTGAAAGATCTTATCGTTCATTGAGACTAGATGATATTTAGCTTGCGTAATGAATCGATACTGATGGTAGATGTACGCAACGTACAGTACATTAACGGGTGTATGCCTTTTCTTTTCACTGGTGAGTTTTGACCACCTTCAGGGTTCAAGCTTCGACATTTATCACTGCGGTGATCATTGGATTATCTATATATACGTGGTACATTAATATGAACCATTGTAATTTGAAAAATAAGTCTGCGCCTGCGCAAGTTAATCTTCTTTTTACTATCAATGAACTGGCAATTCGGATTGATCGAACTGGTCTCTTCGGCAAAATGGCGGATAGACGACGTTCCCTGACTGAATATGTTCTTCAGTGCACTGTGAAGAGCAAAACAAGGAAAGAGTTCGTCACCTCAGCGTACCCAACGCCACTGCTTTCCTGTAAGTAGTATGAAAGTTATTTCAAGATCTATTCAGTTCGAAAACTTCTGACAATCACCATCTCTAAATCCTTAGTTTGAGAATGTCTGAATTCGATATCAACGAAGTGGACATCTGTTTCGTCGCTCGGTGGATGGAGGAGTTTATTCCACTCGACGCGCGCATTTAACCTGGAAGGCAGAGTCAGCCATATATGATTATCATCGTAGAATTAAAACGTACATTGCGAGCAAAGAGTTGGTATATAGCTTGGAAAGAGAGTAGGCCCAGATAAATTCCCTGATATTCTCTCATGAAATGTATTAAAAAGTGATCGTCAATGACACGAACAATGTTTTATCCTAGGAAACGAAGGTCAGCTTTATACTGCAGTATGGGGTGAAATTCTTAGGTAACAGTACTCACTTTGCTGATTGTGAAAGTAAGAACATCAGCAACAGCAGCGACAGAAGTGATCAGGCCGGTCTGAATTGTTACTTGACATGAAGAATGAGTGAAAATGCTTTGTTTTACGGCAGTGTGTGATACGCACAAAACATGATTCTGTTGAGAACAGAATTGGTAGATATGAACTCAGGGGTTTTGTTGAGCAGCTACATACTATGACATTCAAAGGGCAGGGCTTTATGTGGAGTGAAATGCATACCACAAACCAGGAAAGCGATATAGTGATTACTATATCGCCCGCCGCTGACGCGACTAACCAGGCCAAGAAGGCAAACTTAAACAACTGCAACTGGACAAACGATGGATGAAGGGCAACAAGAACCGTCGTCGTAGTCCCAGCCGCTGTACAAAAATATCGATGAGTGTCAAGTCATTTTAGATTGTTCACAACAAACCTAGGCTACCAGAAGCTATCAATGCGATCAAGGCAAAGATGGAGTTCGATTTTGTCAGCTCCCGAATTCGCCAGCCTTGGAAAATCTGCACCACACCCGATATAACCGACTGAAGATCTACATGAGTTTTGACAGCGAAGAAACTTGTGTCAAAATGCACAAACTGTAACCAAGGGATCTAGGACATCGGTAAGTAATGAAAGAAAGGAGATGTCGTAAAGGACACATACCTGCACTAAAAGCTTCCAATCAAGTCAAATAGTTGGACGAAGTTTTGTTTGAAGGTAAACGCGAAACTTACTTGTGGGTAACTCCTGGAAAATGGTAGGGGATCCTGATGCTGAACTGTGAGTGTGCTTTCAATTTAGACGATCGGTTACTAACCGTAATTCAAAACAAGTGATTCCCAGATGACAGCAACTTCCAACACCAAATCGACAGTCTCCGCGAGCAGCAAAAAGCCAACCTACACAATGTTTGACTAAGAATTATACCACTATTTCAAAAGACTTACCAGATACTTAATCCAAGCGGCATCCCTGCACATGTTCAGGGCGCACTTTAGACCAGAAATAAAGCTCCAACTTACTTGGTACTATTCTGATAATAAAAGTAGGCCTTCACTGGAGTTGAGTGTTTAGAGTGCGATGTGGATTAATGGAGTACCTGAACAGCAAGAGCCTAAGGAGATTTTCAGTAAGTAACCAATATTATTTCGAAAAAAAAGCTGGAGTGGTACCCCATATAAGATAGCGCTGAGAAAGGCACCGATAAATATTGGCCCGAATCTAAGGGATATTCAGAAGGGCAAGAGCCGAGCTGAAGAGAAAACCACATACAAAGACAGAACCGCAGCCTCTTCGTTCTCCATGTAAGAAATATGGAGCAGCCAACGGAGAAAATGATTCGAGAGATGTCAAATCGAATGGCCTTTTAACAGGTCCGTGGATGTGCGTCGCTCCTACCTCCTTACCTCCGGTCTATTGAGAGGTAAGAGCTATACACTTTCAATCACAAGGAAAACATTTTGCATTGGAAACGTAAGGCCTAGATTTTGACGACTTTCTTTCGGAGCCAGTATCGACGCAACGAGCAGCGAAGTTTATTAGCAGTGCATCGTAAAGTTGCTCCACATAATTGATTCGAATATAATCGCAGCACTTTATTTCGCAGCACTTTATTAATTATTACTAATAATAAGCTATTATCACTGTACTACAAAGATCACCGATCAAGAGGTGTCAGATTCCACAGATCCTCATAGCCGTCGGCTAGGGGAAGGGGGTCGTGAGAACTGATGGTTGGGCCCAACGTTCACGCTCGACGAGTGCTGCGAGAATGAAAAGTTGGTGAAAAGAATCTTCAGCAGTAACATATCACCTAGCTAGTCCCAATGCTCTGCGATTCCGACCATTGTGAGCGTTGAGCCTTTTGAGACCCAGACCGCTATTCACTCATCAGTCTCACGACATAGCCGACGGCTGAGATCGGTGAAATCTGATACCTCTCGTGTATTTCCACCCATAGAAAACTGAACCCCGTGCGGTAGGAACTTCGAAGATGAGACCATTCTTCCATTCAAACTTATTCAAACTTGGAGTATCGTAAGCAAGGAAACCGCAAAAGAAAGTACGAGGGGATAAACGAGGATGACGTCGATGTTTTCTTGGGCAATAGCACTAGCAAGTTGACGCAGCCATGGGCAGGTGGGTAATGTGAGGTTAATGCGATGCTCTATAAGCCTATAAGCTGGTACTAGACAGGTAAGCGATTGCCACACACTTGCTACAGCTCCCCCATTTCTGTTCCAGAGTTTCCCGAAGACTCTCCCCGCTGCCGCTCCCAATGGGTGATAAGCACTTCATCTTTGCATGACTGAAATATGTGGCGGAAGGTATCGAATAACACCAGTGACCAGTAGCGCAAATGTAGCCATGACAAGGAGATGACCCACTGAATAGATTCAAAGCACAGCAGAAGCAGAGGCAAATAGATCGTACATATACGCAAACGTTTTTTCAATCGGCATTTGTAATATTGTATCCTCCATATTACGTGTGAGATTTTCGACTGGGATTTTGGAGGTCAAAAGGCTTTGAGGTTGGGACGGGAAGGATGGACAAGTGTATTTGGCGAGGAGCAAGAGATGGCTTCAGAATGATTCACGCGAGCACATGACCACGCCTCGCGTAGGCATCTCCGCACAGAGAAGAGGAGTCCAGGAAGAAATGATATAGACACGGTCAAGCCTGACGTAGAATGGAAATCATAATCGAAAGATAAATTCAAGGCAACATAAAGACAACAAAGAAAGATAGGTTACAGGTGCGTATATATCCTTGTACTACATAACATGTAAATCAAGTATTCAAGGCAAGCATTGACTGTAGTACGGGCTAGAAGTCTCGCAAGTCGACCCAGACGCGCAAGCAGTTGGCCCACCGTAGCCAATACCACCACTGAAAATAGTATTCAGCCGCTGCCAAGATGGAAATAAGTTCTGACTCTTACCATTGGCCGTACACCGACTGAGTTGCACCGGGAGCGCTGCCAGTGGGAGTGCCAGTAGGGGTTCCAGTGGGAGTTCCACTGGGAGTGCCAGTTCCAGAGCTATATGTCGAGCCAAGCGGACCAACCTTGATGTTGGAGTAGATGACCTGTGCATTGGGAGACTGTGACTCGACGTCCTTTGGAACACCTGATGACGTTGAGCAAGTTCCACGCTTATCACCCGGTGCAGTTCCGGTAGTAGGGTAGTCGCTATCGAGCCAGAGCATGTTCACCTGTTAGAATGGGTAAGAAAGAGCAATACAGACAAGAAGAGAAAGACCCACAGCGTAGTCATCCCAGAGAGAAAGGACCAAGACCATACCGTCGGCAAAGGCGTTACCCATTGCAGTGAGACCACCCTTCTGGTCAAATGTGTCAGTGTCGCCGAAAGCAGTTTTTTGTTGTTGACAGAAAGCAGTAGTGATCTCGTTGGTGGCAGTGATTCCAGGGATGTTGGTCATTGAGTTCTGAATGACGACACCGTTTTGAACGTACAAGCGACGAATTCCTGTGAGAGTACCAGTAGTTTGGTTGTTGGAAGAGACAAACTGAGTGACAACCGTAAATGGCTTGGTAGTGTCGACAGTCATTCCTGGGCCGTAAAAGTTGGTGTCACCCAAGCGGTAAGAGTTGAAGTCGCAGCCTGCTTGGTCGCAGACACCCGCAGTAGAGTTGGCAGACGAACAAGTGGCACCAGAGCAAGAAGTCTGCTGCGTAACCGTACCTAGACCAAAACCAGTCAACATGAGACGTCTCAGCGTGAAGAATCAGGAATTACATGGATGGGGGGTGACGGCGGACGAAATCGAGTTGGCTTCCCAAATATCCATCTCTGCGCAGCAAGATCCAGCCTGTCCAGTTCCAGTGTTTCCGTTGTTCGAAGCGGGCGCCCAACCTATCCATACATCGTAAACATCAGTTTTTCAAGTCTGAAATCAAGTCTGACCTTGGATGTTTGCCGCTCCGTCAATGAACTTGATATCGTGAGGACACTGCGAGTCGCAGTATCCAGTTCCATATTTGGCGCCAGCCGTGTTAGTCGGGAAACGGCCCTACAAAAATGATTCAATCAGTACTGTTATATTCGTGAAAAATCCACCGTCATGACATACAACACCTCCATCTTTATCCATTTGGGAAAAGTAGAGTGCTCCATTAAGACCGCAAGGAAGCTTAGAGACATCAACATCGAAGGTGAACTCTTGGTTTATGAGGTTGAAGGTCTGGTACTGGGTCGTGCTTCCCGGAGCCATGAGGTAGAGGCGGGAGCCGACGTTCGTCTGGGCAGATTGGGTGACAAACTTAAGCGTAAGCGCGTTTCCGCTCGTCGTAACGCCGTATGTGCCTGCCAAAACGTGTTAGAAAGGAGCAAAAAAAAACAAACGCATTTGAAGAATGTACCCGAGTAGTCCGCACCGTCCAAAGCGCAGTTCTTAGCACTGAAGGATCGTTAATAAGGCAATCATATAGGATAGGGCTAGCGTACCAGGTAGCAGGGTCTATAGAAAAAATGCATTAGCAAAAGAATTATACAAATGAGCATTAGCATACCGGGACAAAGAGTCGCATCCCAAGTATTGCCTATAAACTGATTAGCGGGACTCGCTGCACAACAAAGCGGAGAGGCGCGTGCCTGTGTAGCAGTTGGTAGACGAGGCGGTACTGTGAAGCCAGCGCCAGTTTGCGTCAAGCGTAACCGCGGAAGTCTGAGTGGTGCAGCCAGAAGCAGTGCATTGTTGCCAGGTGAGAGGTGGATGGGTCTCTGGTGTAAGTGTGCCCGCTTGTTGACCGTAGGCCACGGCGAGGAAAGTAAAGGAGACGAGAGCTGCAGAGCGGAACATTGTGAAATCCTTGACGATTGTTGAAGACCGATGGAGAACCATTTGTCGAAAAATGGCCACATTATATACCCAAAGGACAAGGACGACAACTACAGAACGCTGCTAACACTTGCGACGGATGTTTTCCGGACATGGAGTTTCGAGCATGCTCAGTCCGCATATTTTCCGAATCGCAGATGTTTCTAGTTCTTGGTAGAGGACAAAGGAACGGTTAGCGATGAAACGCTCGAACCTACATGGGGGCAACATACTACAACATAGCTTATCGGATAATCATCGCAAGGATTCTGCGCTCGGTGGTTTGAAGGGATGTTACGATATATCGTAGAATTGGCCAAGGCTGAGGCCAAGAGGCTTGTTATGGTCGGTTCCGAGGATACCTCTTCGAGCGGCGATGTATTCACCAGCTGATCGATGATGGAGATAGATACAGCATCGGAGCCTATTTTGTTGATGAGATCGAAGAAAACCTGAAAACAGAGCTCACTTGGCACTCATAGTACTCATAGTTGACAGCTCGGATGTGCTGGTATTAATGATCCCTCAATATCATAATCTTCCAGATTCTCGCAGGGGTCTCGGAAAGTTCGAGGAGATTCCAATCGAGTATTGTGGATGAGATGGACATTCGTGCATATGTCACGATTAAATCCGTAAATAGATACATCAGCATTCTTAGGAGCCGTAAACTGATCTCTAGAAGCCAGCTATTAGCCAGATTTTGAAGAGAACCAAGTGCAATGAAAAAAAAAAGAAAGGAAGAGATTTTAGCGCCCGTAACGTTGGCGCGCCTGCTTCCCACCATTCGCCAACCATCTCGTTCTCGAATCTCAACAGAGGTTGGCGAGTCGCCGTAGCTACATAGGCCTCCAATAGAGTACCCGGAGATCATCCCATCAATGAAGCTAGCGAAGCGTCGGATATTTGTCGATGAGAGGATTGCATTGACCTCGAATTGCGGTTTCTTATCGCGACATCTGACAACCTCACGTCTTTCAGCTTTACTGATCGTGACTCGAAACTCTCTCCCTAAAGCTCCTAAAAAGCTCTCGAAACTAAACTCCCTGGCCTTGGTCGACTGCACCATAAGCTCCGAAATCTCCTTGACTTCAAATCTCGCATCCAACTACAATTCTTGTTGATCTTCTTCCCATCTGGCGCTGAATCAAAACGGTCTCAGATGGTGGACTTCTTGCATCTCGCAGAACTCACCACCAGTTCGCAGGGGTTTTTTTGCACTGCTTAAAGCATGCAGAGATCGTCCCTCCTCTTC
The DNA here is from genome assembly GCA_009733575.1 of Gymnopus androsaceus JB14. NCBI lineage: Eukaryota > Fungi > Basidiomycota > Agaricomycetes > Agaricales > Omphalotaceae > Gymnopus > Gymnopus androsaceus. The sequence goes on along the minus strand of ML769515.1, from coordinate 151,707 downwards.
GAAATCCAGAACTGGGGTCTATACAAGATCTTCCTGCCTTACATAGCTTCCTGCTCCTTGCAACGTCCCTCGTTAATTTGACCTTGGGTGGAGTTCAAGGCAAATGGCCTACCTGAGAATCGCCTTTTCGCTCCCAGCTTGCGCCGCCTCTTCTGCCCTTCGTATCTCGCATATTTTTTCACGGGAGCGCACTCCCTCAGTTTTATTGTCCCTATCACAAAAGACAGACAGGGTCTGGGTAAATAGTAAGATCTTGAGCTGTCGATGAATAGGAGATTGTTAGGTAGCTCAGTATGAAGAAAATGCATACATATCAGCGAAGACATTGCTCACGATATCGACTAGTTGTAGGACCTTCCCAAAGCAAAAAGACATAATGTATCGCCTTAACAGACCCGGTCATTCCAGCTTGCTTCAAGAAGCAACTTATATGCCTGACATAAAGCCCCATTAATTCAACAGAGGGGCGCGAACGGCGATAACTTGAAGGAGATGCGATACTAAGTCTACATTCAAAAGATCGAAAGATTCATCACAATTTGCCGACATTAGTTTCTCCTTCGGACCTGGAGCCGTAGTCCGTCGTTCAGGATAGGACAAGACAAGCAACGCAGAGCTCGGCCTTGAGTTCGGCAGAAGGAAATCTATATCTCTAAATCTATAAGCTCTAGTATGACATATGGGAGATGCGAGTTTTTTTCGCATTATGGTGGTATATTCTCGGGCTGTTCTTGGAGCTGCTTTTGCTTCGCGTTGAAGAATGATAGATATGTATCTGTATTATAGAAAGTATTAGGCCAAGTCTGGTTCACGAAACGATGAACACGTACTCCAACACAATCCAGCACAGCTAATGAATAAAACTCGCATCGATATTGGCACAAAGGCGAAGTTGATGATTTGTGCAGGAATGAAAAGGCACCTAAAAGGAACGCGTGTAAGAAAAGCTTCTCCAAGATATTAACTTGACTTGGAAACAAATTTACCAACCACGCGCTAATGTGGAGGAATAGGCCTGGTAGGGAGATTAAGACTCGATATCGACGTTCAGAGATTTAAATAGCAAACATTCTTTATCCTTGGAATGGCCTCTTCAGGATGACCTTCCAAGATACTCATTGAGCCGAAGAACATTGGCACGGTTATCACTGTGAATCATTTGGTGAGGATACGAAGATAAGATCGATATAACTTACAGGGTGCGGCTAGCAGCTGATCGAGGGTAACCTGGAGGAAAGGGTAGAGGTGGTTTCAGAGCATAAAGAATCTCCCTACCTTGTATACAACAGCGCGTACTGGGCTAGTAAATTGCCTGCGGTTGATGAACTGGTGCCACTTTGTTATGAAAGGTCCGAATAAAGATGCTATAATTATGAGATGCGAGAAAATGGAGGTAGTCGGTGAGTCGAGAAACGATGAAGATGTAGGAGCTAATTTCAGATTTATTCGGTGGACAAGATAATTTGTATTGACCTCCGTATAAAATGAAGCGAGCAGTTCTAGTAAACTAACTATTCTGCATTAAATTCCATTCAAAAAGCCATAGATAGCAGCGACTCACATCGTGATTCCGAGCTCCTCTTCTAGCAACTACCTGTTGAGCTATAACGTCTCCTGTTCCAAAGATAACAGCGGACGTGGCACATTGTGTAGCCATCGGTCGTCTTGCGTATGCAGCGCTGGGAGAAGCACAATCGACCAGTCGACCATGGAATTTGGGAGGGAACGCTTACCTATACAAGCTGAAAAGGGAGGTCATAGTACTATAATACTAGTAGAGGATGATGATGGTTTGAAGCAGCCCGTGTCCGACGCCAGTTGCTTACTCATCGCCGAATCGGCTAAACGCGGTGGTCTGTGCGTGTGTCTAATCAACTTACGCGTCATTTTTCGTCGCTTACAGATCGTCATTTGTATTCGAGTCTGCCTGCGGGAGCTTATTCTGAAGTCGTGATGTGGTGCGAAACTTCAGCTTTGAGCTGAGCCCATATACTTGATGTTCTACCCAAGGACAAGAATGCCGCTATGCAGTTCAGGAATTTCAGACAGCTTCAGAAATTTATAAACAAGCTTGCACTGAAAAATGAGCCTGTAGACTTTAAGAGCTCGGAATCTTGTGGTCGGCGACCCCGATGTTGGAAATATGCTTTTAAATGCGTGTGTTCTTATGAGTAAACTCTTGCTCGAACTAATCCAATTCAATTCTCTATCTCCAGCTGTCATCGGTCCTGCTATCCGATCTAAACCTACTAATTGCTACGATTTCCGTGTATCTGGGCAAAGGCCGATGAAAGTTTAAGAAGCATTCTCTAGCGACCAGTCTAAATTGAGGGGCAAAGCTGGAAAGGACATCTAGGCCGGCGGTCCCTGCCAGGGTGAAGTGAAAGAAAATCTTCGCCATCCTATGGGATCGTCGGCACAGATTAAGTTATATTCGCCATTGGCCTGTTACCATCGTTAGAATAGTCGCTCGCTACTTATCGTCCTATATAATTGTGTGCCAGCTGTACATAGTTTCATGCATAGAGGACAGTGTCTCCTTCTGTCTCCTTCTGTCCTCCAGTTGCATATGCTGTCTCATGAGAATCGCAAGCAAGAATAGGCTGCTGTATGTGAGTCAGTCGGCATTTTTCGAAAAAAGCTTCTCTTCATCAGCGGAGTTAACTTCGACAACGAATGTGCCATATCGAGAGCCTTCTTCAAGTATTTGCAGGATATGTATCCGGGATCCGCGCTATTACTTGCTCTTTTCTCCTCCCTCCTCCCTTCGTACTTCGCGGAAAGTTCCGAAGAATGTTTTCGCTAGAGCTCTACGTTCCCAATATGTAGCGCTTCCCGGCATAAGAACGGGCCCTAGAATGTGGAAGTAATTCAGCCTCCTTCCCAGGCGTTGGGGCTCGAGAAAGCTTATTCGAATTGGAGCTAATTTTCTCGTCCCAAACAGCGCCAAAATATGCCAGGCGTTGGGACGAGTAAGCTAGCCCCAATTTGAATAAGCTTTCTCGAGTCCCAACGATCAGCATAAACTCGATGATCGTTTCAAGATCATGAACTCTTACATTATGAGAGTTCATTCAAGTCTCGAAAAAGAGAGGTCGTAGGCCGATCTGGACTTGAGGCCTTGAAGGATCGTTTCGTTGAGTTTCAGAGGTACGCAATGTGGGTTATTCCACGGAGATGACTGGGAGCCTTTCGTGTATGCGACATTTGGGGTTGTAGCATTGATTTCAGGGATCAAAGACCCTAGCTCGTTCAAGAAGGCTACAGAAGATATCAATTGGACTGCGTCCAGATGGTGCCTCGGCCTAAGAAAAATGATGGTTTACAGCGTCTTGACCGCTGGCATCTCCCAAAAATAAGCTTGAAGCTTCTGTTCAGGATGAATATGGATAAACGTATCTGTGAACGTCATACGGGAGGAGATATCCGTTATTATAAGTGTAGCGGTAGCAAATTGGTGGCGTATGGTGTGGTTCATTCTATGACGAGCGCTCGAATTCCATTTATTCTGAAAGTTTGATTGCGCTTTCTCCTGGTCAGCCGCACCGTGGCGCACTAAACTACAGTGCACACTTGTAGATCCGTCTGGAGGCTAGTCTTGATAGGCATTTAAAAGGCCAAGTTGTGTCCGTAATTCTACAGATTCAAAATACGAGCGGCTAAGTGAAGGTGGAGTGTCGTGCGAATGAGCGTACCTTCGAAAAGGCAAAGTCTACGCCCATCGACCTTTTTCTACATGTCTTTACGACAACAGTAGAAAGATGGCACGTCATCAGAGCCATCTTCATCTGTACATTCTGAGACGGCAGAGGGACTGGGAAAAACATCATAAGAAGAAGGTGCCAGTGATATGCTCATGTATAAACAGTCAAGCATACCGGGCAATGACCGAAAAATGCTACCCAAAGAAAAGATCATGGCTGCGGAAGTAATTGCGTTAGAGAAATTCTTGTGCCTTGTATCACATCCTGCATCTATATTTCTGCCATTAGTGAGAGAGCGAGAGGAATTACATATACCTTCCTTTCAAATGTTCCGAATAACGAATAAGTCAATGGCTCGGTATGGGTAGATGCGGCCTTTCCCGAATCATATCCCCTTAACGTAGCGAGAGACATTAGCATGAGAACCTATGAGAACGTTGTTCATCGCCGGTGTTCTATGTAGTCCTGGCTTCCCTGTTCATTCTATGATCAAATATAGACATCATTTTGTGAGAACTTGTGAAACTTTAATAAAAACAACATACTGGGCTGTCATTGGATCTTCAATGATTCCTAGGAAAAGCAGACTTGGAAGCTCGAATCTCGAAGGTCCTGAAGGGTCAAATTAATGCCCTATAGTTACTGCCAGTGACAGGAATGAGATTAGCCTGCCTGTCGCCGGAGTTTAAGGAATATCTGTTCGTAGAATCTAGACAGATGAGGATGAAAGAACACAAGCTGAGGAGAATTCAGTGTTCTGGATTATGATTTGGAGCCACTGAATGAAACGTCGAATGCAAATCAGAAACGGTATCATCGAGTATAAAACCTGCCCAGAGGCTCAGGCCCAAAGTTCAGCACCCTCTTCACCCATTCATAAACCGCCGCTCACGGTAGAGGTTCAAAACAGGTATGCCGCTCGTGAATGAAATTATCACGTGTAATTTGTTCTCTATAAAATTGCAGCAGGAGCAAATTCAATGTGAGTTCTCTCTGTCTATTTAAACCAGCTTATCAATAGCTGGAACGCAGGTCGAACGTGTTTGCGAGTGATATTTAGGATGCACTGACCCCTACAATTGCTTAACGCTCCGGGCAGTTCGATATTTCGATCCAAGGGCATCCTGCTGGACGTATAGTATTCGAGCTTTACGATAGGTATCTTCAAAACAAATCTGTCAGCACAGTGACATTATTGATTGTGCAAAAAGCGTGGTTCCGCGTACGGCAAACAATTTCCGCCAGCTGTGTACAGGAGAACATGGGTTTGGATATAAAAATTGCATTTTTCATCGTGTCATTCGTAAAGCAAGCATTCACTTCTCCCGTAATGTATGAATACTTACTAACATCCTTTATTTATTGGTAGTTCATGATACAGGGCGGTTAGTCCTATCCAAAGAGACCGAATATAAATATTAACAGGATTTTTTTTAGGTGATTTCACGGCTCAGAATGGCACTGGGGGATACTCGATTTATGGCAAAAAGTTTAATGGTGAAGTTTCCTCTCGTCGACCTTATTCACTTTATGACGCCTGCTGACGTGTCTGGTTATAGACGAGAACTTCCGAATTTCCCATTCACGACCTGGGCTTCTGTCAATGGCGAATTCTGGACCAAACTCTAATGGATCTCAAGTAAGCATTACATGCTTTCTCCTTGCACAAACAAGGCTCCTACTGAAATGCATTGATGCTCGGTAGTTTTTCATAACTACTGTACCCACTACATGGGTAAGTATCTCCCGTCTCCAAGTCAGACGCTAATCCCTAAATCAAATTAATAACCTCACTGGCAGTTGGACGGTCTCCACGTTGTCTTTGGAGAGGTTGTCGATGGCATGGATGTAATTGAGGCGATTGAGGCTCAGGGATCCATTTCTGGTCAACCTGTGCGTCAAATCACAATCACCCATTGCGGGACAGTGTAGAAAGGTCGACTTTCTCGTTAAAAGTAAACTTTCTTTATCCTATACTGATATATTTATAATGCTAGTTTGTCGCAGTACTGAAGAATGGAATTACACTCGATCATCTCCCAGACTGAACATAACTGGATATCGACTCTCATCTGCTTCCTGACCTGTTCCACATTATTCCATAGAACAGAAAAGACAGACCCGAACCAGCGGAAGCATGGAAAGCCTTCTTAATAAAACTTTGCACGCGTTCTCATCAGCATTTAAGGAAGGTTCCTCAATATTACTCTTATCAAATTGCATCGACAGGTGCATTCTCAATTCTGATATGACACGGAACTTGAGGGGGTGAATTCAGACTCCCCAGTCCATTGAAGCGCCACCAGTCCGGTGCCAGTCGGTATTTCTCAGGAAAAATAAAGGTGAGGTTAAACGAGGTTAGAGGTATCAGAGTCTTTCGTTATAGATGGATTTGGAAGCTGGAGAACCAGGAACCGGTAGGGCCTGAGTGTAAAGAAGATACGAAGATATGAAGAATCAAGATGCATTAAGTATTCGGCATAGTCCAGTGGAAAACAAGACGGGTCCGAAGGAGTGCAGTGCCTACACAAGGTCTTGTGTAGGAATATAGAACGCTAGAGTTTAGCACCCGCTAACAGTGTTCCATGGCTAATCCACTCCCCGAGGATTGGCAACGTCGATTCGATGGACCGCTATAAAAAGTGGAAAGTATATTTCTGTTCTGATTTGTTATCTATAGGATGAGTTGGACGTTAACGCTATGATCTTCAGATATCATTTTCAAGACGCTGTGAGAATGAACGTATCGCAGGCAGCCGGCGGTTCAGCCCTCTTGAATCCGTCAAATATGAAATGTTTCTTCCTATATCATTTGCATTGATTGTGAACAAATTAAGTGTAATGCATTGAAGCATCCCCAGCCCTCAGTTCACTGGACTTGTGCAACCATCTCCAAATTGTTCAGGAACGTTTCCCATTTCCTATCTTCCCAACTTGAAATATCCCGCCACTCTTCGCTCTCCGGCCCAAACCCTTCTTTGCACCACTGAAGAACACCCGCCAGAGCGAAATCGGCAAAGGTCGGATGTTCCCCACATATAAATCGACCTCCGGTTTCCTTCCTAGCTCTCTTGTAGGGCTTGTCCACAAACATAAGCCCTCTTTCAAATGCCTTCCACTCACGAACACCATCCTCTCCTCGGGGTGTCCAATCCTCCAGCTTGCACCCGATAGTCACCTCCCTTGTGCGTCGAAAGTATTCCTGACTTCGTCCGGGAGGTAGCTTCTGGAAAACCGCAGGAATGACAAATGGCCGCACGCGTGCTGTTTGGAAGTTGGCGTATGATGCGCACGCAGTTTGGATCCCCTGCATTCCTGGATGCATAACACGCGGAGTGGAAGGGTATGTGGCATCTAGATATACGGCGATGTCGAATGAGTCTGAAACGGCTCGACCTGTCGTGGGATCGTATATCACAGGAAGTGTATATTCTGGCGTGACGCCGTCGTCTTGAACGTCGGTTGGGGCTGCACCGATCTTGATGCAAAGAGCTTCAATATCGGGATATTCGACCCATTCGGTTCTGTATGGAAGGCCTTTGTAATTGAGGCAATACCTGCAGTGTAAGATCAGATAAGCCGCACAGATGTAGGAAGATAGATGCTCACCTTGTTCTCCAAGTAAACGGTGACCAGCACACGCCTGGCTCTGCAAAAGGGATATCATAAAAAATTATAGTCGTTCCACTGTTTGACATGGCGGTGTCAGTGAGAAAGAGGAATGGGGAAGTGTACTAGTTTGCAAATAGAAGATATATGGATGATAGTGATCTGTCCTTGTGACAACAAATAGCAATGCTGTTGAATTGCGTTCCAAACCTCGTTCCCACTACAATAAAAATATAGTATTGCAGGGAGTAATTCTAGATTTCGAAATCCACCTCAAATCGTATCTGGTAACGCTTTCAAGCCATCCTTCATTTTGCGAATTGTCTGACCTTTATGGTACAACGGTGAATTACACTTGCCGCACTTGGCCTTCCAACATCTCACCGACTCTTTCCATTCTTCCATCTCCCACGAACCGACGAAGGATCCTCTCGAATTTTGATCCATCTCGCGGATAATTCTTGCCTTGAGCTCCCTCCAAGCGGAATTATCTATGTCTCCGTTGCAATTACAGCGTGAATTGTCAGCGTTTCCGAGGCTGAACACTTCCGGATCATCCAGAAACACCTTCAACGCGTTCCTCCGATTACGGTGGAGCCTGAGTAATGCAAGGAGGTGTTTCGATGATAAACGATTCAGGGCTTCCTCGTGTTCGTCATCATATAGATCCAACCCCAAAGAATGCTTGGAAGCAAGCTTTGCTTCAGGGTGCCATTCGAAATGGGTAGCAATGGCATACAAACGGAGCGGCTGATCGAGAAACATGGGTGAGGTAATTCCGAAACGCAAGATGGATAGAGGTCCTGGAGCATCCCAAGACTCAGCGAGCGTCAGGAGGGCTTCGATTTCTACGAAATATTTCTCGTTCGATTCATCTGAATCGCATTCTCTTTGTGACCAGAAAGGTATCGGAAGGCCGCTCATGAGCCGAAGCATTGGCTCGAGGATAGCATCGTTTTGTGATGTGGGGATCGGAGAGCAAGTGGACGATACAGGGTCAGATGGTAAAGAGAGGAGAGAGTTCCAGAATCCAGATGTAGCTCGAAGGACAAAGGAAGGAACTCGATAGAGGGTTCCTTCTAAAGAAGCCAGGACAGTGTCTGCTTCAGAAGAGTTGAATTGTGGATGATATTGAGCAGAGTCGCTTGACATATTGGTCAAGGAAATGACGCCGCAAAGGTGAAGCGCTCGCAGCGCGCGCTTTTTTCTTACACGTGGGCTCCAAAATAGGCGCCGTTTTGACCATTGCGTCACTCACTACAGTACACTCGATGCGCTTCAAGCTCAAGAGCCAGGCGAAGAACATCGAAACTACGGGATACCAAGTATCGCTCGCTCGATGATTCCTTCACTGTTGAGAAGCCATGGGAATGGCTTTACAGGGCAGGCGAATAAGAAAGAATCTTATTTGAAGCCGATGTTCTTATGAGCTCCGATATACCGAGGCACCAGGCCAACTCAAGGCATACTTCATGTGAGCATTCTTCTACAGAATCGGTTCATCGGCGCAACGCTTCAAGCTACCCTGGACGTATAAGTATGTTCTGTCTTGTCTAGTAATCATGCATCTGAAACGCTTCATTAGTACGGCCCTTTCCACCCAATCAAAGTCGCTACAGTATGTGTGGCTCCGACTCTACTTCAAGAGCTCCAAGAATACAACATCCATGTCACCTAAGCCGAGCCTTATGGCTGTTGTAAATGCCAGCGAATAGCGTAAAGTTCTGAAACGGTGCATGGTACGAGCTAGTTTGGTACTCTTCATTGTAGGTCGCCTTTCTCATAACTGCTGCCATAGCTAATAAAATACGCAGGGACTGCCAGCCGGTACGCTGTGGCCGCTAGAATTTCGATCCAAAATCTGTTGCTCCAACCCCAAACTTCATCCCGACCATTTCATTGGCTATCTTGACCAGATCCTGGATTCGTTCGTACGTCTGCACTAGTATGCTGACAGATTTGGGATCTCAGTAAATCGGACTCGCAAACCCAAGATTACTATGTTCGTAAATGTTTTCTTACACTTCCCGTCTCCGCACTAATGCACCCTCATATACAGCTCAACACTGGATACAAGAAGACCAGGTCGAATGCAATCCTGACTCTCATAGCCAGTTATTCTGTCTTATCCCCAACATTCTTCGCTCACTTGCTGTTCCAGCCAGACCAATCTTTCTCATACTCGTCGTTGAGCCATGTCCTCTGGATCCATACCTTGTAATTCATGCAATGGTTAAAACCCTCGATTTGCTGCGCGAAAGTCACCTTAGTCTAACCACTGATAAATTCGACGTCAGTTCGAGCTCGAGGATTCTATCAGCGTTTCCCCTAGTACCTTACAGTCTGCAAAGCCGTTCAAACGAAGAAAGGTTATATTTTAAAGTGCTAAATCGGGTATTACCAGTAGGAAGCTAGTAGGAAGGACCATTAGCAAAGAGGGCTGCTCGTTGCTATCCTTCTTTGCGCTTTTGAGCTCTTGCTGTATTGCACAGGAACTCTAATGGAATGAAGGCCAACGTGTAGCACTTTCTCGTCTTCGTCATTATAATCCTCGACACTCTACACTGTATTAATCTGTTTTGTAATTTTTATGGGCATGTCAACTAGTGTTTAATGAAGCGCGAGCGGCATGTGCTCGCGGAGGGTTGCGTCACTCCGTTCGGACTTCGAATTGTTCAGCTTCTCTTTTTTCTTCTTCTCCACGACCAAGCCACTCGTTGCATTTTGCTAGTCCAGAACAAAGCAGCTCTGCGTAGGACGAATCTACTTCGCGATTCCTACATTGGGTACGCTCATTGGGGTCTTGCAAGCATACGTATGTCTTTTCTTTTGCATTTGATAATCTCACCATTGACACTCGTTAGATAGGCGACGACTGCGGCTAGGCTCAACAGCACAATTACCATGGAAGAGCAAAAGATTCAGGCGTCGAAAATAGCCCAGGAGAAATCGGTTATCCAGGTAGAGGACGAAAGCGGCTCATACTCGGCGCGTTATGCGTGTTGTACTTGCCACAAGCCTGCTCCCGATCGCAAAAATCTCAAACGATGCGGTCGATGCAAGTCCGTTTGGTACTGCTCCTCGTAAGCCGACCTGTCTGGATACTTATGATCAAAATACCTAACGTTGTGCGCAGGGAGTGCCAGATGAAAGATTGGAAAGAACATCGGCCTTATTGCACCCAAACCAACCAAGCTTCCGCTTTGATGGACAGTGGCTCAGCTGACACTGAAGAGCAAAAGATTCAGGCGTCCCACAAGGTGCAAGAAAAGTCCGCTTTGCGGATAGACGAGTCGCAGTGCGAAGAGGACGCAGCGCCAATGGTTTACGCGTGTTACACATGCCATGCCAGTGACGATAGCAGAACCTTGAAATGCTGTAGCCGATGCAAGGTTGCTTGGTACTGCTCCTCGTAAGTCGACTTCCTTGAGCCTGGGCCATAAACCTAACGCACTTTAATAGGGAATGCCAGACAAAAGACTGGAAAGAACACAAAAATCATTGCGCCCAAATGAAATACGATCCGCAAGTTTTCCTTTCGATGAAAGATCAGTTTCCGGGCCAGTTTGTCGGTTGTCCTAGTCCGGTTCCTGGATATATTCGCACCGCCGCTTTAGAGCAACAAATATTCTTTCTGAGCCATCCGCACTCTCTGAATCAGAATACAGACTACCATGTTAGCATTCTCATGCTCCAGTCATCTGTTAGCCTGTAAATACTAACATACCGCTACAGTTCGTCATTGGACCCAAGCGTACTAGAGCACTCATACTCCCGAATTGTGCCGGTCAGTTGCCTCATCTCCTTCGTGGCATGTACTCCACTCACATTCATCTTCCAGCCAAATTGGACTTCCTTGTCGCTCGTCGTCGAGCAATGGCTTGTGGGTCGATATCCGCGGTACACAAGATGCTCACAATCATCGAAGACTTTGCCCCCGATAGTGGTTATGGTCTCAATATTGACCAAATCCGACGCCAACTCGAGATCGAGTACTCTGTCACCATTGATGCTAGCACGATCGATTCTGCAGAACCTTGGACGACACCGACAGCTCAGGAAGATTCTGAAGAACAGCTTTATTTGAGGACGCGTATGGCCAACGCCGAGCAATGATTTCGCTTTGCCTTTATCGCTCATCTATCATCGACGATTATTCGCTGCTGGCGAGCCGCTGGACAATTTTCTTCGCCGTCCCTACGAGACTATTATTATCTTATGATGTATGTTTCTTGAAATGCTTTCTAACGCTATCGCTGTATTGTTTACACTACTGTACTTGCACCAAATTTTCTTGTAACTCTGTTGTACTGCACTGTAGACAGTGCTTCCTTCTAAATCTGTATTTCTTGGAGCGCCAGAATTCTTCATTCCCAACGCTCACATCTCCACAGGCTATGCCGAAATTTGGGAACTAATCGGTACTTACTCGTTGTCGCCAGAATGATTCTCTGGACCAGATCTTTTACTTGCTTGGGCGTGAAGCTTGAAGTTTCGGGCATAGTAGCGCGTCGAAGAGATCTCAAGTTCCAACAAACTTTATTCTCGCATCCACCAAACTAAGTACAGTAGATGCACCCGCTGCTTCCGCGTTTCGAAATTAGCTGGTTATCCCAAATCTCTTTATTATGGAATTCTGGTAAAATTGTGGACTTTGGGATATACACAGACGAACGTGTAACATGGCCATCTGTACTGCACGCTTGATCGTCCTCAAAAGATCTTGTACTTCAGATAATTAATCACAGGTCAATGTTCTCATGCATCAAAGCTTGAAATGTTTGACTAGTAAGCGATTTGCCAATCACGCTACTTCAGTGGTAGTATTGCCATTTACGACGTACTAGGCTGCGGCTTGTGTGCTCTTCCAGCATAAATTGCCTTTCATTCGTCATTAATCAGGAGATCATCAGTTGAACAGCAATTGGAAACGACCATACGTTAAAAGCCAACTGCCGCTTCTTATACTACAACTTTCAAGTGTACAAGTCAATTTGTATACTAAAGCCAGGCGGATTTTATAAGAGCTGCTCCTCGCTCAGCGAATACATAAACCGGAGCTTGAGTATGTCCACTTGTCACAAAAGGCTTCGCTCTTTCATCAGTACATGGATAAATCAAAATGTGTATCAAAGAGACTCACGAAGACAGAAGCGTCCACCACTCTAAGCCCTTCTACCCCTTTCACTCTTAAGTCTGGATCAACGACCCCATAATCCGCTCCCTTGGCACTCATTCCTACAGTTCCCACGGGATGTGCACTGGTAGATGTGGAATTTTTAATGTAGTCATCCAATACGCTGCTCTCCGTTGAAGCAGTGATATTTTCGAAAATCCCAAATTGAGAAAGGATATATCCATCCCACGCTGGTGCCGAAAGGTACTGGAACATGATCTGTAAGGCTTGACGCATTGCCGCAATGTCGAAGGGTGAGGTGAAATAGCCTGGGTTGATGAGAGGAGAAGCAAACGGATCGCTGCTGTTGATGGTGACGGTACCACCTGAAGAAGAAAGCAAATGAGCTAGTACTAGCAGAAAAACCGAGAGCTTGGAACTTACGAGAAGCAGGACTAACAATCAGAGTTGTCATTGTTAAGTAAAACCCAGTAGGCGGAGGAGTCAAGAAAAAGCCATTCTAAAGCCCAAGCATAAGTAATGACGATACTTAGAATTCACATCACACACCTCTGGATATATCTCTATATGCGGAGAATTGGGCCCTGATGAAGGATCGCCAAACTGTTCTGTCAAACTCTCATTCGCCCTAAAATAAGCGATCTGATTGGCAAAAGTGTCCACCAATGGCCCCATCCCTGTCTTGTTAAACTCCGTGTAGACCTTATCTGAGACAGTTGTATTGCGATTAATGTTATCTAACGTTTTCGTTGAGTTGACAACGAAGGTGTTCGTGGTAAGTGGCTGATCAGTAAAATTAAGTCCAACACTAGGAAGGTTGACTAATGGGGGTATTCCGAGCTGGGTGAGAGTGGTGGAGTTGCCGATTCCAGAGTTGAGAAGGATTTGGGGAGAGCCGATAGTTCCAGCAGATAAAATGATCTCTTTCGACGCATTCACATGGAAAAGGGGACCTAAAACTTGCTCAGTTATTTATTCTGCCTCGTTCTGTAAAGAGTACATACCGTCAAGATCTTGAGCAAATTCGACGGCACGGAATGCATATCCGGATGAGGAGCCATTTGACGTGCTCGGAAGGATTCGAGAAACCCGTGCGTTGAGGAGAACATCCAGTCCTTTCCTTGAAATGAATTCAGGTGCGAGATACGATGTTGCAGAGCTGCTTCGACGGCCATGGGTGGTTACAGTTCTTTGAAGCCAGCCTTTGAATAGGTAAGCGAGAGTGAGTTCGTACTCATTATGGTTGGCATACTGAAATTGCTCTACACTCACCGAACCCTAAAGGTGTACCTGAATTCACGTCTTCGTTGTACTCAAAGATTCCACCGAGCTCTTGTGCAGCTTCCAATGCCATAGAGTCTATGCTTTGGGAAAACCCGGGAAGACTGACATCGTTGATTCCAGTGAAACTGTGTACTGAGGGATTAAATTGGCCGGTGATATTGTGTCCATCTGCAGGAGGTACGAATTTCTCGTTCTACGAAAGCCCCACAGATGAAAAAAACGAGAGGAAGTTTACAAACTCTGGTACGTACCAGAGCGAGATAGGGTTGTATATTTTCCCAAGACCATCCATCGTCTCCAGTCACCGCCGCAAATTGATCATAGTCATCTGCGGATCCACGAGTGTAAAACATTCCATCTGGAGAATGCGTCAGGTATAGGTTAACGGGAAGAACATTGCTTTATTCAATGAGAGTCATCACTTGACGGGCCCGGGGATCCCTTGGGAAGAAAAAGACCTAGTGAATACTCACTGACAGAGCTCGTTCCGCCAAGAATAAAACCCCTTGGGAATCCGGTGGAGCGGTCGTTCAGCCCGCTCTGCACGGTGGTGGAATAGTTCCAGTCGAATTGAGGCTTGATCCTGGTACAGAAGTAGGGCACGTCGATTTCGAATGCGTTAATGTTTCTGGAGGAATGAAATGTGTGGTACGAATGAGTGAGTATGTAGTCAGCTCAACGAGACAAAAAAAACTGGGATCGCACGTCTCATGAGAGAGAGAGAGACAGAGAGACTCACGTTCCACCAGCTTCAAGTACCAACACAGAGAACGTCGTGTTCTCTGTGAGCCTGTTTGCAAGAACATTTCCTGCGGTACCCCCTGCAAGAGAATCATTGTCCGTGATATGAGTACTTCATAGTAGACATGTCACGATCCGGCGAAACCTTACCTCCTACCACTATAAAATCATAAACGGTTGACGGAAGATCGCTAAAGCTGTCGTATACAGTTGCTGAGCTTGAGGAAAGAGTAGAGAGACCCCAGAGAAACGAGAATACGAATACGTGGATAGCACTAGATTTAAGCATCATCTTCACCGCTGGGGGCTTAGAGATCCGTGTGAGGAGATTTAACAGCAGTTCCTTGCCTTTTATTCTGATTTGCCTTCTAACATTGATGTGACCGTCATTCAGCTGGAGTTTGACCTTCACCTCGAGTAGAGTCCTGAGATTACTTATCCCCAGGCGTTTGAATTGATTGAGCCTAGTGACCGAGAAACCAGAAGTTTATATAAGGAAAAGAAAACTTCAAAAGGACATGCATGCAAACGGAGATGCGGAGAATCCTAGTCTCCGGTATGCAGACGTCATTGTATGAAAGCCTTCGGTAGATGCACCAGGTAGTTTTTCCCTCTCCCACTACGGGTAAGTAAACAAAGGACAGGAAATATCTGACAAATTGAACAACGTACACTGTCAGTTCCCAGTACCGAGAATCCACGCGAGGAATGCAACACCACGCTGCACGGAGCTACTGTGAACATACTTGAAAGAGCTTGTCGGAACTCGGTCCGCTGGCACTCGCTTCTTGGGCGCCTATTCAGCGCTCTCTCTCTCTCTTTCTCTCTCTTCAGATATACAGTTCTGTTCAAACTGCATGGAAAAACTCTTCACACCTCGAACAGACCTAAGCCTGTCCACAATAATCGAAAACTGCATCTGGTCCAACCTCAGTTCAGCCGGATGGAGTCGCGGTGATTGTCCAAAACGTCCATCACGATTTGGAGGATTATGAAGCCGAAATTCATCGTCTAGAATCTCGTAAGATGTCCTGGCTGCACAAAGGGAACGTCTACAAGTTTACGCATCTCATGTCATGGCGCTACTCTCACTAATCCAAAAGGTCCCCGATGAGAACAAACCGTTTTTGATCTCTGCTGCGATACCAATCACTACCAAGTGTTGGATGTCGATTCAAGGCCCTCCTTATCCGTGGGCACTCTTGAATCTGCGCCTGCTCTCACAGTGTTTGTTCGCGTTGGAGGAGGGTTGGGATATCCTCACCCATCATTTGGTCTCGAATTTCGCTGCGGTATGATGTGTGTAGTATTCGTATTCATGACGATGAAGAGGATTTGCACAGCCATCTTTCGAAGACTTTAGCAACATTCACCAGTCGCTCTCAGCACACCTTGAGCATCTCAATCCAAACATGAAGTGTTCCGGCAGACTTTCGCCCACGCTCCATCTTGGTCCCAGAATTTCGGCACTGGTATAGCCTCGTTTTACAGATCGAATATTTGGGAATAGATGTTTTTTCAAGTGCTATCTCCTTGGAAAATCTCGACCTTTTCCCTCAACTTGTCGAACTCGAGCTTTCAGATAACCCAATGCCCGGTGTCCTGAAATTCTTTGCTCTCAGAGTGCCCAATCTTAGGATTCTAAAGTTGGAAATTCTTCCTATAATGCCCTCAGCATTTCCGTTGCCATTATCCCAACTCACCTTTCTTAAGATTAATATCGATAAGGAGGATATGGAGGAGAATCTACTCATCCAGCTTACCTCTCTTTCATCGCTGGATATCAGAGTGAGATATCGCAAACTCGGTACAAGCAGCGTATTCTGCTGACGAGCGAGAGCTCGTCCGATAGGAATGCAGACTCTGTAAACCGCGATGTTATGGGACTCCTTTTGTATGGGACATGAACATCATTGATGGAAAGGTCCAGTAAAGTGGGGATGTGGATGAGGAGGTGGACGTGGCTGGAATCAGAGTGCAAGACTCTCAATGGAAGGGGAAAGATGATCGTTGGACAAATGATATGAAAAGGTGAAATTTGGCCCAGGGAGAGCTATAATCATGGTCATCATGTTCTGCCGGTTCCAAATGAAGAGTTTTGAGGGAGGGGCATGTGAGGAAAGGAAGTATTGAGCGCATTGGATCCGCGTCAGATTTATGGCGTATAATCAATATTTCCATGGCGGTAAAATTTACCAGAGTCAGAGATCGGAGATCTGAACTTAGGTGTCACTTATCTGTTCATGGATGAAGCAGTCGTGGAGATGGTCAAGTCTCGATGGACCCCGGGTCTTAATACGGGCCTCGACGTTGACTGTTTGAGATTGTTCACGATTATCTTTCGATGTAGAGCGAAGGTTTCTGGTACTTATGATGCGTTGGACTACATTGAGAAGGACGGTATGAGGATCGCTGTATTATGGAAACGGTAATTATACTATCTCTTTTTTTAGATGTGAACTCATTCGTCATTTTCTCCCCTAGGGAAGGCCAGTTAACTTTCTAATTGTAGGATCTGGAACATGTACAACACTCTAATTCTATCTGCACTGCCGCCTGCCACCTGAATTTAAAACTTGAACACTGGGTTACGGGGAATTCCTTACGACTATCAAATCCCGTGTGCTAACCTCTACACTATTAGACCAGGAAAGCTTTCGAAAAAGCTCTATCGCGTTGTCGTTTCACATTCTTCAAAACATAGAGGGTAACATACTTAATGGAGACTTCGAGAGGATCATCAGAAACACCACTGTCACAACGCCGAGCTCAAGGGTTCAAGACCATTGCGACTGTCACGGCCGGAACGAACAGTACGTTAATACTCTCTCCAATCAGTTCTACAGCAGACTCGAACCACTCCCTGCTGCAGAGACGCGGAATCAGTTTCAGATGCCGTGAGACAAGCAAACGGCATCAACGTCCAGCGAAAGTGCGTGATTCGCATCTTCGCTTCCGCACCCATCGTCGTCGCTGCAAGTGCTCGTTCATCGATCTTCCTCTGTCTTTTGCGTACAATATCTACCTACCATTAATTCTACCCTATCTAACCGTCTAATCCTCGCATCGACTCCATGGCCGGACGAGACGACGCTGGACTTTCTCGGCATCTTAGCTCCGCTAAGACTTTGATCCTTGATCACCTACACGAGCGACTGGTTCGAGTCTAGCTCTACCGAATTAGATTAATAGATGAACAGTTGGTCTCCTCAGCAATCCAGTGTACTAGGGGCTTGCCTCGCTTGAGGCCGGCTATCTACCAGATCTTCAAAGAAGTCCCTCCTGCTCTAAGAACCTTTGAGTCTTCCCGTAAGCCCAGAGGGATATCTTGCAAACAGCTTCATGAACTTGTCGCTGAGTCTGCCTAATTAACCGAGTTTATGACTGGTATTAACAACTGATGCACTACTGATGATCAAGCAGCGCTAGAGTTGTTGCTGTCCGAAAGATCGGTCAACTTTGCTCCTCTCGCTTTTAACCACATCTTGGGCATCCTTCATTGCCCAAAAATCCTGCTCCCCAATGACAAACATCTCCTTCTCGAACGAGGACACAACCCATCTTCAATACAGTAGCAATTCCAACTGGTTTGACGGGAGTTTTAACGCATCTAATACCCACCAAAATGGTACCCTCTCCACTACCAAGGATAACTCTGCGAACGTAACTTTCAGTGAGCTTATGGATTTCGTTTGACTGTTTAAATCTGAACTTATAAATATCGATCCCATTAGTATTCCCTCGTAAGTCGAAAACCGAAGGGTTACTTTGAACTGAAATCATGATCAACCACAGAAGCTGCCAACGCTGTGTAATACTATGGGATACGTCGATGTTGCGGCGGGTTTTATGCAGTATGCGTAGACTGCGATCCCAACGATCCTATTACCAACAATACAGAGACGGGGTTCCAGACTATTGATGCAGTGAACACGTCGGATGACGGTCGAAATCCTCCTGTGAGTAGAAAGATTACCTGCGTGCTGCGCGTCTATTGACATGGTGATTTTTTCATTCATCATTCGTGATTGTTGGTCTTTTAGGTCGTTCTTTGGTCAACCGTTTGGGAGGAACCCGGAATCCACACGATATTGTTGACAAACCAACTCGACAATCGTTTTCCGGATGGGAATTCACAAATTACAGTGGCTAGTTTTGATATACAGGTTGGAGGGGAACCAGGCACTTCAGAATCACCGAGCCCGGAACCAACTCCAACTCCAACGTCATTCTCCACCGGTAAATCAACATCTACAGCGACGTCTGCGCCGACAACGACTCAAACCACATCCTCATCTGAACATTCAATTTCCTTGAAACTGTTCTTGGGTGCTTTCCTAGGAGGATTAGCTATTTTGGCAGGGATCATCGCCGCAGTGTTTCTCTGTATACGTCGGCGTCGACGAAGAAAAATGGCAAACCAACGAGCAGAAGCAGCTCAGTTTGGCCGGGATTTGGTGCCGACACCCTTTACTGCCATGTTACAGCCTAGTAGCAGCGGTTTTACGACCTCGAGTCTCACCGTGCCTCGGATACTTCAGAAGAACGGATTCGAAAAAACAGCGGCCGTCGTGCCTCCGTTGGACATCCTTCCGCCTTCATACGACGAGCTCTCTTTGCGACTGTAGATTTTCTCTAAATGTGCTAATACCCTCTAATACGTCTTGGATCGTTCATCGACATCGGCGTAGCTCATACGATTACCCAACCGTGTACTGGTAACTGTAGCTCTGAATCCTAACATGTTCGGATAGAACACAACTTGAATAAGCTTGAAAACTGAGTAGAGATCTACTTAAATAAAGTGCTCCGTCCGCTCCTCCATTGGTCGAGGCACTAGTCTAGTAGAGTGGTTGGCCAGCTCAGCGCTTACATAGGCGCTCAGAGATTTTCTTTCATTCCGAAACGTTCAATTTCAATCTGCTGTAGTTCTTCCTTTTATCTTATGAATGGTGCTGGATAAATGAACTTCCTTTATCTTTTTAAAGTGCTGATCTTCTTTATACAGTCCCGCCAACCGATATCACAAACGCTAGCAACTCTCAAATAAAGAGAATTGACCAGGAGATCCTCGATCATGAGGATGCTATCAGGGAGCTCAGGTCTCGTCGCAACCTGCTAATGCCTGTGTCCAGGCTTCCGGTGGAGGTCCTTTGCGCCATTTTCATGTGTGTCCCAGACAAATCAAGGTACTATCGTTGGCATTGGATTACGGTCACTCATACCTGTCGCCTTTTTCGTACCATTGCCTTGAATTGTCCTGCTCTATGGAGTACGCCAGATTTTACCAAGCCAAAGCTGGCGTACGAGATGATCAAACGGTCGAAGATGGCCCCACTTACTATCCAAGTCATACCGGAATATCCACTCACCCCTCGTGTTGTGGACGCCGTCTCTGTGGGCTTGAAACAGCTTCCCAGAATAAACAAAATTCATCTTCTTGCTTCTGGAGACAATATGTACAAACTCCTCAGCGGAGTTCACGACCCTGCACCATTCCTCCGTACTTTGATTTTGGACTCCATTCACACTCGCGTCGAGTCATACGTTCTTCGACCGGACTTCCTTGGAGGTGATGCTCCTCAGCTGACACATGTGGATCTAAGCTCTTGCCATCTCAGTTGGGACTCATGCTTTCTGCGCAACCTCATTTACTTGAGAATGCATTATCCTGGTCCGCCCGTGCCCACGCTCGGCCAGTTTATCATTGCATTAACTGGAATGCCTCAGCTTCAGGTCCTAGACTTGGATTGCGCTCTTCCGGATAGTACATATACCAGAACCGACGAAAAGTCCTACGTCGATTTGCCTTGTTTGCGCAAACTGTATATTGCTGGAACTCTCTCAGAATGTGCGATCTTCATAACACACGTCTACATTCCCCCGAGTGCTACCGTTCACATCAAAGCCATATGTGAACAACCCGAAAAAGACTCTGTAACACCGGGACTAATCAACCAGGTGTGTCGTTGGCTAACGGTTTCACGCGACACAACTAAAACAACCATCCGTTCGGACGCTGGGATTCCTTTGATCAAGGGTCTCCTGGTGGAAATGAGCAAGTTTGAGCTCGTTATTGAAGCATGGGGCAGTGAATCGATAGCGAATCCCACTACCATGTGCCATCCAGCATCCACGCACCGCTCCGCGACAAATTCTGGATCGCTCAAGCTTGAGCTCAACTGGTCACGTACGGTGACAAGCCAGCTGTACAACGAATTGGTGGTGGCCGTATGCTCTTTGCTTCCGCTCAGACAGCTGAGGAACTTGCTTGTGAAGAACGAGTATCCTGTTGACTCTTTGACCTTTGTGAAGGCATTTGGGTTGTTGCCCAATGTTCACACTGTGACAATTGTCAGCGATAGTGCAAAAGAAGTTATTGAAGCGCTTAACCCGGCCCCCACCGTTCCCATTTCCACCGACTCCAGCTCGGCCACTCTCCCCTAGACCCACTCCCCTCGACCCCAATGTTACCCACTCTTCATACACTGAAAGTTTTCAATATAGATTTCGACCCCACACTGCGCCAAGTCTGCTTATGCCTCTGATGAAGTGTCTTGTTCAGCGCGAGGAATTAAAATGTAAAATCCAGAAACTCATATTGGAGGAATGCAAGCATCTTTCTGCTGATGATGTATCAGAGCTCGAGGAGATCGTTAATGTCGAGTGGGATGAGGCCGAGTACAGTTATACCGATGAGGATGAAGATGAGGACGACGAGAATCCTTTAGATTTTGGAACTTTTGATCTATGGTAGCTTCCTTAGGTGTTATATTTCGATCTGTCCCAGCTTTGTTTCAATTTTTTTCTGTACTCGCCATCGTTTGATAACCGAAAATGTAACAAAAATATACATACAAAATTGGCCACTCGAGCAGCCTGCGCTCCAAAGTAAACTGGGTATCCTACATACAATTTACAAGACTAGGTAACCGCATCCAGCACCTAATGCTTCATAGCAGCACCATGACGCAGGGACCTCTTCACCTTCTTCATCTTTCGCTCAGGCTGTTCCTCGTCACATTCCTCTAGCTCGTTTGCGGATGAAGTATGATTCGAAAACGCATGCTCCTCTTCCCTCTTGGAAGAGGAGGAAGGAGACCAGATAGCTGGGCCAGGATCAACAAAAGTCTTGCCATTGTCTTCATAAACGTTGTAGCGAGCAAACGCGCCATCGGTTTTGTACAACCTAAAGTAAGCCGAGTCACCGTCAGTATCGATTGGGATGCAAAAACGAGAGGTGACCCACGATCCAGCTTTGGTTCCTGTAGGCAAGTGCGAGCTTCCACCGCCAGTGACCTTGACTTGAATACAACCAATGTAAAGTTGTGTACCCGATGTATCGTCCTGCGCATTCCATGGGTTATGAACGGCGCCCAACTAAATGAACGAGATGATGATTAGCATACAGTAACGCAGTACGAAGAAATAGCTTGAACCTCATGTCGAACGATATAATCTCCATCGGCAAGTTCTGATGGTACGGTTATACCCCAGGAGGAGCCGGATTGAACTGTGATGGTAAGTAATTATTATTAGACGTCCTGATAGCAGTCAGGCCATAGACTCACCAAAACGAGCCATACCCCATAAACCGCTGGTTCCTGCTGTAGGATAATACTCCTCGGGTTTGCCTTGCATCGTCGTACGAAGATCGTTGGAAATCGTTTCCGTCCTATCGATCCCGAACAATGCAAGTTTGACCCAAGAGCCCTGGGATGCATCGAATGTGGTACAGTCTCCGTTGCATCCAGCGATGTAAGACGCCACGGTGCCCATGCTATAACCATTGTACGCATTAGCATAGCAACTGGAAAGAAGTAGAAAATAGCTGACGCGTGAACCCAAGGATTCTGTCCTGCTCGGGACGTTCCCAATACCGGGTTTACCGTCGAGCTCGCCGGTAGCTCCTACCCAGTCACTTGCAGAACGCTACCAGCGGTGACAGTCACAGTTTGCGGTGCGCCAGCAGCACCTTCGCAGGCCATCTTACTACGCAGATCAAGGAAAGTCAGTATATACATAACAGAACATCGAGAGGATGACTCACGAATCATCAGAGAAATCCTGGGGCAAATTATAAGATGGGCTGGCCGCTTGGTACATCTTCCTAACAGCCGTCTTTGCATTCACGGGGTCGGCATCCCAGTAGATCTTGAAGACGAGGGTCATTTTCTCGAAGAATGATGAGCGTAGTGAATAACATACATTGGGACCATATGTGTAAACTCCGTTTGCAAGAACACCTTTGATTTGGCCGTGAGCGCGCGCTCCTGGAAGTATAGAGAGCGACGCGAGGATGAGCGTTCCTAGACGAGTGGGCTTGCTGACGACAACCATGTCTGTGGAGTGGACGATAGCGAGTGAAGTTATCGGTTAAAATGCAAGGGGAAAGTCTTGAAAGGGCGAACAAGGCGAATGAGACGAGAACAGGAGGAAAAGAACGGAAAGGAAACTGACGATTCCGCTGGAATCAGCCCAGCCTTTATACCCAGCGATAGTAGCCATAATCCATGGAGAAAGTCTAGTCAACAACGCCTTGCTTGACAGGAAAGTAAGCTCTGGATACGTAAATCACGCCAACCAGCTTTGCGAAAGAAGCAGAAATCGCTCGAATTTCCGATAGTAGAACATTATAATCTTGAAGGAAGGATCCATAGTAATAATGAATAGATCGTTGGAGTTAAGCCTACATATCGAGAATCTGGAAAGTTCTTTTCAGCTCCTATGCTCCAATAAAATGACGAGAAAGAAGACTCGCACAGAAAACGCTTGTTCATCACTGGTTTAAACTATTTTCTTCGTTACGACCAAACGAAGACTGCTGTAGTAAGATGGAGACGAACAATTCGAACAGGAAGGAAGAATGAGCGACAGCACCCTCGGAGCCGACTCCTGCGCCACCCCACACTATCCAGAATTTCGAAATGTGAATCCTGAAGCTCTCCTCTACGCCGCTCCTTACGCGCCTAGGACTTGAGCTCCGCGGGAGTGCAGCATAGGGAGATAAGAGCGTCCCATTGGGAATGGACAGTAGTCTAATCGTCAGGTTGCGAAGTACGTGCTACTAAATCGCGATAGAGAACGACCGTCAGAGATGATCGTCGAGGGACAGTGAGGACGCAGATGGTTCTGATATGCTTCTTTTTCTAATTTCCATAACTTGGCAACAGGGCGCTGGTCCTTGACGTTTCTTGCGCTTTCTTTAACGTTTTACGTCGTGGTCGTGGTACAATATGCAGCGCGCTTAATGTGGTCGTGTGGCTTCTCGGTTGAAATGGCTTGCTCCGACGCGTCTTTCTTCTTTTGATTAGTTCTTCCATCAGTAAGTACCACGAACTCTACTAATTTTCTCTATTAGATTCCAGAATTTGAAGCCTGAAGCATCAGGAAAATCCTTCGAGAATCGAATGACGTCGACTATTCTCTGCTTCCATATCGTCGCATGTAAAGGTACGCTTAAGAGGCTAAACACTGAGTCTCAGGAATAATTTGCTCAATGACGAACGGTTCAAAAAAGAATAACCGTTTGCCCGAGCCTGATGAATGACTATCATCGACGATAAAGTTCTCGCGAAGCAAATCCCTCAACTGCTGGTTCGGTTCCAAATCTACTTTCTTGTTCAAAATGCTCGATTTTACAGCAACCCGTTGCACTATATCCGTTATGCGTGAACCATATTTCCTTATACTTATCCTCGGTCTTGTCACTGTCGCATGCGCGGTACCTCTGAACGTAAGTATATAGTATGTCGCTCAAGCTCTGAGCTAAACCCCTTTCTGTGCAGGCTGGCTTGAGCGATCTACTAGAAGCACGAGCTGGCATTCCGTCAGCTGAAGTCATTCTCACAACCAAGACGGTACTCGCCTCCTAAGTGAAGCGGAAACTCAACTTCCTAAGAAGTTAATGATCAAATCGTTGTCCAAAAACAACAATGTGAAAATAGGGTTAGAACACAGTCAAACGGACGGTTTCGTTGTGCACTATCCGGAGACCTTTCTCGGACTTAAAAGCCTGCCCAACACCAAAGATCTATGCGCAACTGGAGAAGAAAGGAATGGCGCCGATATACTTTCAGATGGTTGCAGTATCAATTGTCGTACATGGAAAAATTAAGGTTCCATGTCTTGGGCTGGTTGGTGTGGATTCAGACGGACAGGAATTCGGGATAGTAGGCCACTTTCGAGGTTATCATATGTTTGCTGTAATAGAACAGGTATGCAATCAGGTTTTATAAATTATAATTTCGTTTCGGTCTCATCGTCATTGTCTGCCAGTTTCTTTCGGAAACCCCACCAGTGGGCCGTTAAAGATTGATTCAGAAGGGGAAAAGCTAGCCGATGACTCGGTGAAATGGTTGTTTGAGCAGTCGAATGTGATCAAACAGTTAGGATTCCCCAAGTCGCCAATGGCTATCAACTCTGAGGAGTTTCTCCGGGGATACAGTGTCACGCAGTTCTACTTTCTTGAGTGCACGTCACTCAAGCCCTGCCCATGTCTTGGTTCAGCTAAAGGATAACAAGGAGCCGCATTACGCAATGGTATATGCATTGAATCCTCATCACACAAAAGCACTCATCGTTGACACAACACTCCGGTGAACCTTTAAAGGTCTGTGTCGTTCTTTATGCTTGACGATCTTGGTTTCATTAGTCTCATTATCTTCAATTCTTGTCAGAAGGAGGCATAATCAATGAACATTTGCTCGAGAAGTAGGCATATGTACGCACTCAAAAATAATATCATTCTACCAACACCGACGCGCGCGTCGTGTAGCGCGCGGCAATAGGCCAGATATTGATTCTAGGACATGTACCAGATGCTCACAGAACAAGAGAGGGACGTGAATCCCAGCGCAAATTCCAACACCCTAAGTACTTCTATGCGACCAGTTCATCTAGTTGAATGATTCTAGAATGATCCGGAGGGAAGCCAGTGCCTACTCCAAAGGTTCATGCAGTAAGCATACTATCATTGCTTTCAGTAATGATAGGGCGACGGTCAAAAAAATTTAAGTAACTTACAATTTCCTCGGGCGTTGCGTGACCAGGCATCAATCTCTCGATAGGAGCACCCGTTCCAGGAGCGCCGTAGTCAACAAGGTTTACAGATAGCGGGAAGCCATTGCGGTCAAATTGGACAAGGACGTTGCCAACAGTGGGATCACTAGAAGCATTTGGTACAAACACAGAATATTCGTGGACGAAGAAACTTACGGGTGTAAAACACCCCAGTAGGCCATCAGTGTGTACTTGGTCACACATCAACTTTAGCACCGTCGAACGTAGCGTAGCCTTCCTACTTGATGACGCCTGGGTGTAAACAGTAGTATGGTGCAGCGGGGCACCAGGTTTCTTGAACATGATGATGGCAGGCCTTCTTACAGTTCTTTGCCCGTCGCTTATCATCACCGTACCAGAGGCAACGTACTCGCGCATAGCCTTAAGTACCTTCACTTCACCAATAGCATCATTATTAAGTGAGGGCAAGACTTTGAGCAGTAGGCTGTTGGCTGGGATCCCGTTGTACCACCCGTTCGCGGTGTGAAGGTTAAACACGCCATCATTGTGCATTCCCTCATTATACACTTCCGTACCAAGAATTATACCGGTCAAGGGGGACGCTGAAATCATGCAAGACGTCAATTCAGATTCAAAAACTCCAGGAAATCAGTTGATAGTACTCACAGAACACTGCTCTTTCCTCGTTAGTGAAATAATGGGGGTCGTTGAAGGCTGGTCCCAGCTATATATATTGCGTGGTCAGCATGGAATGAAGAACTTTCTTGGGACTTACCATTATAGTTCGGCGAACAGGTGTTGCGTAGACGATCACACTAGCAACACCCACGGTAAAAATGGCGAAAAATCGAGCATTGAACAGCATGGTTGAGACGATTAGAAATTTCGCCCAGTAATTTTCTCTGACCAGCAGAGAGAGATCGACAGACTGAAGATAGGAAGGCAACTCTGGGAGGTTTATATGCCTCTCATGAAATTATGTCCAAGCCAAAAACCCCAGACCCACGTCATGGGAGGCCCCGCCATCCCCGATAAACATTGGCGAGCTGAATTGCACGATGGCGCCCAGGTTGAATAGGTATAAGCACAGCGGCGCGCGTACGGACTTGTCGGTCAGGGCGGCATACTCGGGGCTGGTTTAAGACCTAGGTGAGTTATATGAGCGTTAGCGACTCTGGTACCTGCTAACTCACGAGCATACGTCGCAATTTTGATCAGCGTACATCCAAGCTTGCATATTGACGGGCGTCGGATTGGTTAAACGTTAAATCATCATGATAAATTTCAATGCAGAGTGCGGACGATGATAAGTTCGCGGGTAAGCTCGGGGCTAAGAAAGGGAGACTCATCTTTACACGAAGACCACGGATTATAATTTAAATCACTCGATAGTTACACGACAGTCGTGCATAGAATGCCTGGACGAGCCTGCCGCGTTTGAGGCAGACATGAACTGGGGTCTACATTTCCCCAAGTAAATGGAGGACCAGAAACAACCACAGAGCGCAATGACGGAGGAATGTCTTGAACAATGCACTCTAAAATCGGGTCCAGAATATCCATTGTCTCTGCTTCAACAAGGTGTAGCGTGAGTTTCTGCAGAGACTTTAGGGAATGGATATTGTGGGTTTGATCAAAATCAACCAAGCCAGTCGTGTAAAGGCGAAGGGAGATGCTTCTTAGATTCGGGAGATCCTCTGCAACAGTGCCGAGTAGTCCAAGTACTACATGCAATATCAAGGTAAGCAAGGCCTTTTAAAGTCAAAATGCATGCACTCACTCCAGCCTGCTTCACAGTCAACATCGAGATCAAGAAGTGACCTTGATCAGGGAAGCCGAATGACATGCCCATAGCCTGACATGGTGACACCACGCACAATGAGGCAAGTGATGCAGCTCAAGTCCATCAGAGAAAAGATAGCCTGCAGTAGGCCTTCATTCCCCAGCATGCGATCAACCTGGTACGTCTGGAGAGTAGACTCCACCTTCAAAATATTTTCGTCCAGGCGGGTAACACTGGAGATTCCTAAATCGTACCATAGCGTTGCGTAGTCATCCAATGCAAACTGGGTGATACAAGGACGAAATGTGGATTGACATGCAGCCAGCAGGTCAATGAGCTGTTTTCGAGTATCAAGCCTGGTGAAAACGCATTTTCGGAATGACAGGGAATCGATGGATGGATGCTGCAAGATGAGTTGGGCCAATGAATGGACAAAGGAGGCTGTATAGTTTACATTGAAGGCCAAACGAGTGAAAGTCAGTCGCCGCAGTCGAGGAAATTTAAGGCGGGGGAAATGGGGTACACTGCTGGCAAGGATGGAGAGAGAGTAGTCGAATTCCAGTACGAGATGGGTGACCAGATTCAAATATTCCAGGGATAAGAGGACTGCATCGAATACCGCTCCCACTTCTTCGACTTCAAGCAAGCCATCGTCCCCAACACCTGAGATCGATATAGGATATGTTCGTCTGAACGCGTCTTTCATTGGCCTCCTTCGAAGAAACGACTGCTTCTCGTCGGATGCTAAAGATTTTGTAGGGAGGGATATTGCAGAAAGCACGCGCGCTCTTGTAGCATCTCTCCAGCTCCGACAGACTGTGGAGAATGCTTTGAGATCAGAGCGTGAATCAAAGTTTTCGCTGATGATTTCAAGCAACTCCTGTGGCAGGGGGTGATTTTCTGCCATCGATTACGAGCCAACAACTAGAAATGATCGGCTCTACGGTTCATCCAAACAGTTAGAAAGTGCTTACAGTCCAGGTAAATAGAGGTAAGCCAGGCCGGAATGCAACTGGAAGGAAGAAAGGAAGTTATAACTTATCACTCGCAGGCGGCTGCGGAGCACGAAGTACGAAATAGCGCCGTCTGTCATCCCAACCCCAGGAAGGCCGAACTTCTCGTTAAATAGTTGAATAGTCGCAGCATCCAGTGCCAGCAGTGAAATCACATACTTTCCTGAGAGTTGTTCGGAGAGAGAGTACAAGTACGGATGTCAATATCCGGCTTTTACATGTTACAGGAAAGCTACACAAGCTTTCTCTTCTTGTAACAAAGAATCTACGCCTATACCTTCAAGTCCAATCCAGAACGGAGAACTCGCACTGGAATCTGAATTCGAAGCTTAGCTTGGATTGCGGCGAAAAATCTTCTGGCAGGAACAGGTCTGCGGCAAACCGGAATGACGTCTGCCAGATGTATTCCGACTCGTCGACCACCTGTACCAAAGATCTAAGGTACGATGGCTGCATCTCACCTCAAATGTGGCACTACACCCTATCAACGTGGGCACCGGCAGACTCAACCCTCAGACTTAAATGCTGCAGCTCTGAGCTTCATCACGGGGGCCAAGCGAGCGTTGGGAAAAGCATTCGTTCTTTAAACACCTGAGCCTCCTCAATGATAGCGATACCGCGAATTCATTCTAGAATACAGAGTTCCGCGGACGACAGCACATAGAAAGGGAAAAATCTATTGGGAAACCCCCTTTCTAAGAGAAACCCCCCCTTGGAGAAACCCTGACTATTGAGGAACCCGGGTGCTGGCTCGGCTTAGTAACACCATCACCGGCCGGTGTGATCTCCAACTTCAACGACATCGCGCAGACCTTCAAACTTTGAATGGCGGGCCCTTAGGTGGTCTTTTTATCTTTGAGCTAATATCAATTTCTGTTGTCACTCCTCAAAGCTTTGTAGACAAATCAAGGCAGCGGACCGGTAAAATTGAATCCAAAGGTGCGTTTCGGTGTTCTTCTACTTAATGTTATCCTAATGAAAGTAAACAAGCTTTCTGGAATCTCGACGCCTTGTGCTCTTTCTGTGCCACATCTTCCTGCACCACATCTTTCACATATGCATAGGCTGCCAAGCTCCTCTATGGCCAGATGTTTGTCAGTTCGCTCAGATTCCGAATTCGGGTTATTGGGCATGTTGTCTGCATCACCTCTAGGAAGTAAACACGGCAAGAAATTTTGCGACGCGTTCAATAGGCTTTATAACTACATAAAACGCAGATACATTATCATTTACCATGAAGCAGAGGACAACGAGCACGCGTGTTCCGACGCGCGTTTTTGTCCGCTCCCTCAGGTTTCGCATGCCCGAATCGCCCTTTTCTTGCATCTCCACCCTCTGATGGACCTTCGTGCGCAACTGCGAGCTGTTTAGTGCTGGACCAATCCAGCTTTGATTGTGCAGTTGTGAGTCTGAAAGCTTGGAATTTATTGAAATAGCGGTTTTTGTATGAATAATTCTTTCCTGTACGCTTGGGCGCTTCCTAGTGGGCGCCTGTTTCGGCCGGTCGTCAGAGAAACCCTCAAGTCACTTTTTCGAGAGGGTTTCCCGAGGAACCCGTGGTTTCTCGGAGAAAGCGGGTTGCTGAATAGATTTTTCCCATAGAAAGTATGCATAGGCATTCTATTGAGGATGTACGGTAGTCAGGGTCCGAAGTACGTGCTAGATTTCTGACTCATCAACGGTATTGACCAGAAACGAAACGAAACTTCCGCTTCCGTCCAACTTCCGTCTGATAATATCATTATCACTAGCGATAACAGTAGCCAGACCTCCGTGAGCTTCCGTCAGCTCCCCGGATCCCCCGGTTAAGAGTAAGTTCAGGTAAACAATTGTACCACTAAATAAAGAATGAAGCAAATAAGAGAATGTTTCATGCAGCTAGACACTTGCTAGTTCGGCCTGGCTGCTACATATACTTATGCATAACTGTCTGGAGCAATTTTTGCATTACTTACTTTTCAAAGCTTTGAAGCTATTTAGAGCCTGTAGGCTGCTACATGCTACAATCTTCATTCAAAATGGCCATATGGTTACAGTAACTTGTGATTGTAATCATACAGTAGCTTTTAAGTAAGTGCCATACTACAATCACTTGAAGAATGAGCTGAGGATGGAAAATAAAGACACATACGCGTCAGCGCTTATTTCATTTCAATGGGCCAACAGCTAGAAGTGACCAACAGTCACAAAAGAGCTGAGAAACGAAACTTAGATGCTGTTCCGGGCCCGCCCCTTAAGAACGAAACTTCGGTGTATTATCTGTAAGATATCGTTATCTATATAGATAAGGCGGAAGTTTCGTTTCGTTTTTTGTATATACTCCTCAATCAATATCTGAGGAAAGAACAATCGTCAGAAGGAGGTGATCGATGAAGGACGACGAACGACATGGACGGAATAATATTGATAAGTTCGCGGGTAAGTTCGGGGCTAAGAAAGGAAGACCCATCTTTACACGAAGACCACGGATTATAATTTAAATCACTCGATAGTTACACGACAGTCGTACATAGAATGCCTGGACGAGCCTGCCGCGTTTGAGACAGACATGAACTGGGGTCTACATTTCCCCAAGTAAATGGAGGACCAGAAACAACCACAGAGCGCAATGACGGAGGAATGTCTTGAACAATGCACTCTAAAACCTGATCCAGAATATCCATTGTCTCTGCTTCAACAAGATGTAGGGTGAGTTTCTGCAGAGACTTTAGGGAATGGATATTGTGGGTTTGATCAAAATCAACCAAGCCAGTCGTGTAAAGGCGAAGGGAGATGCTTCTTAGATTCGGGAGATCCTCTGCAACAGTGCCGAGTAGTCCAAGTACTACATACAATATCAAGGTAAACAAGGCCTTTTAAAGTCAAAGTGCATGCACTCACTCCAGCCTGCTTCACAGTCAACATCGAGATCAAGAAGTGACCTTGACCAGGGAAGTCGAATGGCACGCTCATAGCCCGATATAGTGACACCACGCACAATGAGGCGAGTGATGCAGCTCAAGTCCATCAGAGAAAAGACAGCCTGCAATAGGCCTTTATTCCCCAGCATGTAATCGATCTGCAAATGCTGGTGAGTAGATTCCACCTTCAAAATATTTTCATCCAGGTGGGTAACGCTGGAGATTCCTAAATCGTAATATAGTGTTGCGTAGTCACCCAATGTAAATTGGGTGATACAAGGACGAAATGTGGATTGACATGCAGCCAGCAAGTTAATGAGCTGTTTTCGAGTATTACGCCTGGTGAAAACGCATTTTCGGAATGAAAGGGAATCGATGGATGGGTGCTGCAAGATGAGTTGGGCCAATGACTGGACAAAGGAGGCTGTATAGTTTACACTGAAGGCCAAACGAGTGAAAGTCAGTTGCCGCAGTCGAGGAAATTTAAGGCGGGGGAAATGGGGTACACTACTGGCAAGGATGGAAAGAGAGTAGTCGAATTCCAGTACGAGATGGGTGACCAGATCAAATATTCCAGGGATGGAGAGGACTGCATTGAATACCACTCCCACTTCTTCGACTTCAAGCAAGCCATCATCCCCAACAACTGTGATCGATATAGGATATATTCGTCTGAACGAGCCCCTTCGAAGAGGCGACTGCTTCTCTTCGGATGCTGAAGATTTTGTAGGGAGGGATATTGCAGAAAGCACGCGCGCTCTTGTAGCATCTCTCCAGCTCCGACAGACTGTGGAAAATGTTTTGAGATCAGAGCGTGAATCAAAGTTTTCGCTGATGATTTCAAGCAACTCCTGTGGCAGGGGGTGAATTTCTGCCATCGATTACGAGTCAACAACTGGAAATGCTAAAAATCAGATCTACAGTTCGTCCAAACGGTTAGAAAGAGCTTACAGCAAGGCTTACAGTGCAGGTAAATAGAGGTAAGCCAAGCCGGAATGCAACTGGAAAGGAAGTTATAACTTATCACTCGCAGGGGGCTGTGGAGCACGAAGTACAAAACAGCGCTGTCTGTCATCCCAACCCCAGTAAGGCCGAGCCTCTGAATAGTTAAATAGTTGAATAGTCGCAGTGCATTGAACTGTCCCACTAGCTACCAGCAATGGAGAGTTGTTCGGAGAGAGTACAAGTAAAGCCGGCAGCCCCGTCCGCAGTTGTTCCTCGGTAGGTAGATCTGGGTAGTAAAAATCGATAAATCGATACTTCAGTGAGTAGGCCCTGTAAGAATCTGCGCAGCTAAGCTCAGAGCAGGAAGGAAATAAATTGGGCGCGCCTACGGATGTCAATATCCGGCTTTTACATATTGCAGGAAAGCTAATACATAAGCTTTCTCTTCTTGTAACAGAGAAGCTACGCCTATACCTTCAAGTTCAATCCAGAACGGCGAATTCGCACTGGAATCTGAATTCGAAGCTTGGAGATGGACGGGCTGCGGCGAAAAATCTTCTGTCTGCCAAATGCATTCCGACTCGTCGACCACCTGTACCAAAGATCTATAGTACGATGGCTGCATCTCATCGTACATGCCCATCTACCTCACCTCAAATATGGCACATCCAGTGCTAGCAATGAAATCATATACTTTCCTGAGAGTTGTTCGGAGAGAGTACAAGTAAGGCCGGCAGCCCCGTCCGCAGTTGTTCCTCGGTAGGTAGATCTGGGTAGTAAAAATCGATAAATCGATACTTCAGTGAGTAGGCCCTGTAAGAATCTGCGCAGCTAAGCTCAGAGCAGGAAGGAAATAAATTGGGCGCGCCTACGGATGTCAATATCCGGCTTTTACATATTGCAGGAAAGCTAATACATAAGCTTTCTCTTCTTGTAACAGAGAATCTACGCCTATACCTTCAAGTCCAATCCAGAACGGAGAATTCGCACTGGAAGCTTGGAGATGGACGGGTTGCGGCGAAAAATCTTCTGGCAGGAACGGGTCTATGGCAAACCGACCAAATGCATTCCGACTCGTCGACTACCTGTACCAAAGATCTGTAGTCCGATGGCCGCATCTCATCGTACATGACCTCAAATATGGCACTATACCCTATCGACGTGTTCACCGGCAGACTCGACCCTCAGACTTACATACTGCAGCTCTGAGCTCCATCATGGGGGCCAAGCGAGCGTTGCGAAAAGCATTCGTCTGGGCCTCCTCAATGATAGCGATAGCGCGAATTCATTCTAGAATTGGAGTTCCGCGGACGACAGCACATAGAAAGTATGCATAGGCATTCTATTGAGGATGTACGGTAGTCAGGGCCAAAGTACGTGCTAGATTTCTGACTGAATCAATATCTAAGGAAAGAACAATCGTCAGAGGGAGGAGATCGATGAAGGACGACGAACGACGTACAAGGTATAGTTTCCATCTCGATGCTTCTAATTCGACTTCTTTTTCTCTAAACCTGACTCAAACTCGGCAACAGCCTTTGAGACTGTTTGCGATACGGGCTGCTCCTCCATTTCTGGCGCCTTCTTTTGTTGGGCATTTGCCAGGCTAAGGTACGTGTCTGTGATGAACTAACATTAGCATGATAAAGCGTCGGACGAAGAAAGTAACTCACTCCAGAACAAACTGACAACGCTGACTACCACGAATCTGAGATGGGGGGGCACAACTGAAAAGTTGATGATTTGGGTAGGGATGAAGACTCCCCAGTTACGAATGATAGTGGGAACGTAAGCCTGGAACAGTGTCAGTGATAAATCAAGAATGACGGTACTCTATGGCTTACGGCCTGGATCCTTGGAATGGCCTCTTGAGGCTTACCCTCCATAACACTCATAGAGCCAAAGAAGAATCCTACTGCGGCTAGAACATGGAAAAGGTTAGGACAGTGTAAAAGCGGCAGAGACTTGGTTTCTCACCTGGCGTGAGCACAGCTTGGTCGAGAAACACCTTTGGAGCAAGCGTATCAGCGATATGAAGGTCGAAGAAACGGAAAGAGGACGCACTCGATAAATCACAGCTTTTGTAGGCGAGGAGAACTTGATAGCGCCGAGGAATTGGTACCATTTCGTCATGGCGGGTCCGAAGAGACAGCCTATAAGATAGAATCAAGTTAGCGACAGTGTGAAAGAGCCATAGTTTTCGAACGCTGCAAAAGTGAGACTAGAAATCATGACAGACATTACCCACCACCGTAAGCTGTCAATCGCAAGGTTCTTAGAAACTGAAAGTATCCATGAATGAGCACCAAAAAAAAAAAAAATTGCAGGAGGAAAAAGCTCCTCAGACCAGAACGAAAAGTACCGTAATGAAACTTGCAATTTTCAAGACTTACATCGTGTTTCTGTCCTTTTCCTTCAATAGCCCTGCTGGGCTATTATATCACCAGCACCAAATAAGAACGCGGCCGTCGCGCACTGAGTGAGCATTGGCCTTCGCTGGAGAGCAGAACTGTAATGTTTCAGCAAGATTCATTGGCTCGATAGTATAAACAACACACTTGTACATCCGAAGCATGGAGGCCATTTTTAGAGAAGTTTTTGAGGATAGAATTAACAAGAGTCCTCTGAAAAGCACCAAAGCAGAACGAAGAAACTAAGTTGGAGCAGCGGGGTAATCGCGTGCACGTGCTCACTCGGTCCGTGGAGCCGATGCCAGAGGCGCGTATGACGAGCACTTTTCTATTCTCCCAACCCGCGAACCTAGTCACTACAGTCAAGCAGTTGCCACTTTACTGGAGCTCAAGCTGTCCATGCATGGTGCGAACATTTCTTTACAACTTTAACTTGTTATCGATCAAGAAGCTACATTCTTCTAGTGAACGTTGGGTCATGGTCTCGCGGCGTATTCGACGATCCTCAGTCGCGATAAGATTCTAAATCGAGTCACCGTGACACCAGTAGGCATACTCGTGGCATACCTCGTGTATACTTTACTGCGATTCTCATGTTCTGCAATTGAGGTTCAGATATAAGTACACTGTTTTCCAGTTTGCTGCGGACCTGAGCGCATCCTCACCTGCCACCATATGCCTACTGAACTCCAGTCTCTTCATGTCAACAGCGTCCCAGGCTGGGGAAGCGATGATCTTCAGCACTTGAAGAACCTCAAACGCAAGGTGAGCTTGATGAAAATGCCGTCTTCTCGACGTGCCAAAAACTGATCGTCCTCATCTCTAGGGACAAAAGGATCCAAAGTTCCGAGAACACATTCGCAACCAGACAACAAACTGCAGATAATGCTGGTCCAGAGCTACAACAGATATGGTTGAAAAAGATGAAGAAAATCATGAATCAAATCGACAACAGCGGGGCTTCCGATAGGCTTTGGGTGGTTCCATTTTCCAATAGACCTTTTCGGTTTTTGGATCTCGGGTAAGTGGTTTTTCTATGCTCTGAAGCGTGTAGAACTAGATCATGGTCATTAGATGTTGTCCGGGAGGTTTCTCGACCTATATCTTAAAAAAGAATAAAGAATGCACCAGCGTCGGCCTATCTCTCGATCCCACCCAAGGAGGTCATCCATACCTCCTAGAAGAATCCCTCCGTGCTCGCCAAACAGTCATCTTCGCCGACATGACTACTTTTCATCTAGGCGAAAACACGATCTATCCTGACGATCTGATACAGCCC
This sequence comes from Gymnopus androsaceus JB14, assembly GCA_009733575.1. Classification (NCBI taxonomy): domain Eukaryota; kingdom Fungi; phylum Basidiomycota; class Agaricomycetes; order Agaricales; family Omphalotaceae; genus Gymnopus; species Gymnopus androsaceus. Next base: position 115,879 of record ML769515.1, on the reverse strand, counting down.
GTCACCATTCCGATGCCAGAGATCCTCCTCGCGCGAGACTTTGATCTCGTCCTTCTCGATGCTCACCACCTCCGAAACCAGCCCGCATCCACGGCTGACCTACTCGCCATCTCACAAGTCCTCATCGCCCTTCTCTCCATCAAGTTTGGCGGAACGATCGTGATGAAATTGGCGTCTCCAGACACACAGTACACTGCGACGATGCTCTTCATGCTGGACATGCTTTCGTTCTTCACTCAAAGTCCACAAACCCTACGCCATGCATCGAACGCAGAGTACGTTCTACGTCATCGCCCGAGGAGTAGGAGGTAAACCCGATCGAAGGCTGCAGCTCCAGGACGTCATTATCCCAGGTTTGAAGCGTTTATGGGAATGTTTGAAGTTTGGGAATAGCCAGGGATGGGCGGGCGAGGCGGCTGCTAGCAGGCGATTTGGACTTTATTATTGATAACAGACAGCTTGAGGGATATGGTGCGCGGTTGAATGAGCTGTGTTCTTGTGTATGGCAACTACAGGCATCAGCTTTAGAGGGTCTTTTCGTTGAGATGGATATACAAGCTTGAGTAGTGTATTGCATATAAAAATTCAAGCGAAAATTAAAAACAAATAAAATGCCACTTTAAAGTCACTATGCTACTGATGAGAGTGGGATTCGAACCCACGCCCTTTCGGACCAGATGAAGTTGCGCATCAGATACGCTGGTCCTTAGTCTGGCGCCTTAGACCGCTCGGCCATCTCACCATGTCGCAGTCAAGAGGCATGCGGATTAAATCCCGGACAGGTATGCCCCTCCCGGACCGAGAACGTAGCTCCATTTGTAGTGAGTCAAAGCTAACATTTGTCATCTTGGGGTATTTTTGTTTGAACATTGAGCGCGTATGTCGTAGAAAAAATATATGTTGGATTCGGAGACTATGAAAATGGGTACCCTCTTCCTTTATACTAAGCAAAATATTAAGATTTACGATGGTCATAAAAGACGGAACCGGTCCGGGTAGGTACCCAAATTCTTCAGGCATGATGTCAGAAATTTCGCAGCTACAACAAGATTTCTCAACCACAAATAGTTAGGTTCTAAACCCTTCAGCCTTTGTACAGGTTGTGCAGAGCCTGCTTGTGTAACCAGCCAGGGTCCCGGAATCTCTTATGGAGCCTCATTCTGGGTAAGATTTCAGTGAAATCCGAGTCAACTCACAAATTACAATTGACTCTCTCGACTCGTGCTCTATCGCTGAGTCTTGGCGAAAGTCCTGCACGCCTCGGACCAGCAAAGTCGTTCCTCGCCTCGCAGATTTCTTCAAATAGGGCTTTATCAGTGCTCGCGAGCTGTATGCCACAATGCTGGCAATACAAATGGTAGGATATTAAACCGCTGCGCGGCCGACACATTCTCCCAGAACAACACACTTTGTCTGCAATCTATCTTTCTGCAAGGGTTTTTGCAAGGTTGTCGTGTTTGCTACCTCTTCATCCTTGTCCGCGGCTTCCTGTGAAACCTCGGACACCGATATATATCGCAACATATACAAACCTGAATGCAGACATATGTATATGCGGCATACCGTTGGAAGATGAATATCTGGAACTGTCCGGAGATCTTGCGCCGTCGTCGCTTCATTGACTTCTCCTTGTTCGCCTCCTTGGAAGTTCTTGGAACGTGCCATGCGACCCAATGAATCTTCCTTCCCGCTTTCCCGAGACTTCTACCAAGATGGTCAGAGGATTTGGACCTTTTTACTTGGGATGCGGATGCACGCACAACAAAATTATATTTGCCGCATTAAGCAACTTGCTCCGGTCTCATCGTTGACTCTGAGCAGCTCCGAGCCTGCATGAAACTTGTAGGAACGAGACAACCTCACTTGCCCTTCATCGGTCAGTTAGGTCAGTTGTTTCGGGGAGCCTGCATGCATGGTATCGAATGCGTCAAGAGTGCGTTTACGATGCGCCTTTATTTCCCTCCTCTAATAAATTCAATAACCCTCTTAGCCCCATTAGCCAAAGGTGATGATCTGCTCGATCCGGTATAATCCTCCCGAGTTGTCTCGACGACATGTGAAGAATTATTTCCTACTTGATGGACCATTGCTTCTGGTATGTAGATTGGGACACTTTAAACACTGTAAAACACATCTTGAATTTGTGTCGGCCAGGATACTCCTATGTATAACCCTGGCCTTATTGTTCAATGCTGACGACCAATTGGAAGTGTTGAACATTTGGTATCGGCTACATAGGACACCGAGGGAGCGATTTGTTCCTCGGACATGACCTATCTGCCATTCTCACCAACAAAGCTGTTAGCCCCGAACGTGATAGAGGTTAGTAAAATATCCGTGAATGACAGTAGTGGGCTTACATCAAACGTATAAATACGACGGGCGCACAATCGCTTTCGAGCCTACACCATCCATTGACTGTGATGAACTGGATACCAAAGCGTTCCTTATCTGAAAGTGAGTTTCCGACTCCGCACATATCTTCCGCGAAACTAATAATACTTCAAGCCGATGCATTGCTTTGTGGTCCTGGGCAACTCCACGAGGTTGAAACGCGCTTCATAGATGGAAGGCTCCAGCGAACATATAAATCTCTCTGGCCAAGTGTGCGGGTGAGTCAGCCTTGGACTCGAGATCCTCCTATATTTCATACTGAATGGAGTTTAGAATTTCTGGGCTTGGGCTGTGGAGCAGCACGCCGACAAGACATACATCGTTTTTGAAGGACATCGGCTCACTTATAGGGAAATGAGCGCGCGAGCAGAGCGAACAGCGAGTATTTTCTACAATGTGTACAATGTTAGAAAGGGCCACAAAATTGGCATTTGCTCTCGCAATTGCATCGATTGGTTAGTTGCCTGGTGGGCTTCTCGTGCGTACTATCTTGTTATTTAATCCAAACTCAAAACTCATTTCATCCAAAGAACAATTAGGTGCTGTGGCCGTCTGTATGAACGCCTGGCTTCCACTGGAACCCCTCATGTTTTGCATCGCACACACTGACTGCAAACTGGTCATTGCTGATGCGGAACGAGCAGAGAAGCTAGAGCCTGTCGTCGATAAACTCTTTGCCGAGTACAACATTACCGGGATTCTGGTACTCAATTCGCATGAAGGAAAGGGTCAGTGGAGAAGGATGGAAAGCTTCGATGAGGCCCTCAAGAATGATTCTGGAGCCCCGCCTTCAGAGGAGATCGTTTTGCCTGAAGATGAGGCCGTTATCATGTTCACATCTGGTCAGTAAACTTGGCCACGCTGTTGCATATCCGACTAACGCGGTACACTGGCAGGTACCACCGGCCTGCCGAAGGGCGTATTGAGTACTCAGCGTCAGTTCTTGACAAATGTGCTTAATGTATGTGGTTCTCAAACTACTTTAGCACGATCTAAAATCGTATTGGTGGCAGACTCAAGTCGGTCCTCGTCGAGCTATGCTACGTAGAGGAGAAAATCTAGATCCACCTCCTGACGGACCTCAAAAAGGTGCACTTATCGGTACGTCAGCTTTCAACTCTAGATACCTTGTGTTGATCGTTTCCGGAATTATCTGCCTTTCTTTTTTCTCCTCAATGCAAACCCTACACTAATAGCCGTACCACTTTTCCATGTCACCGGACTCACCAGCTACGCCATGCTGACTTCGATGGCCGGAATGAAGATTGTCCTGATGCGTAAATGGATCCCACTAGAAGGTATGTATGGTTTCATAAATCACAGAAAATGACTTTGATCATTCTCCTATCATGCGTTAGCGGTCAAGTGTGTTTTACTGTTGCTTCGGGCGTGTTTCTATTTTCTGATTTGGTGTATCGGCCTTCAGATTGATTCAGAGCGAAAATGTCGGACTCGCTGGAGGTGTTCCTGCTATGTACGCTTCACTCTCCTCTTCCCCCGGACCACTGGTAACACAAACAAAACTTCGGTTTACTTACAGGGTGTCTGATCTTTTGGATAGTCCCTTAGTAGGGCATCCCCTAGAAGGACTGTTCTTTGGGGGCTCTGCGGCTTCTGAGCTTCTCGCATCTCAAGCTCAAGCTGCTTTCCCTACTGCAAGATTGTAAGTAGTCTAGACGCCTTGACTGATCCTACATTCCGACATGTCTTACAAGGTCCCAGGCTTATGGTCTAACTGAGACCAATTCGGTGGCCGTAGCTGTAAGCACTGACAGTTGTGTTTATGACACTTCATTTAAATACGACTTTTTTCAGATTGCCGGTGAAGACTACTTGATTAGACCTGGTATTACAATTTGGCACAAAACTTTTCTGGATGCTCATAAATATGTTTAGGATCTTGCGGTCTACCCTGTCCAGTAAACGACATGATGATTGTAATTGATAACAGAGTCGCCTCTCCCGGTGAAATTGGTGAAGTATATTTACGAGGACCTAACGTTATGAGCGGTAATTCTATGATGTTCTCTGATTTGCAGATCGCTGATCAATCTATATTATCTGCAAGGATACTACCGAGATCCAGGTTTGCTACACAATCTGGTGGCTGATGTTAGCTAATCGCTCCTTATCAGAGGCAACAAGCCAAGTTCTGACACAGGACGGTTGGTTGCGGACTGGCGATGTAGGTGTTATAGACGAGGAGGGTTTCCTGTACATCAAGGACAGGATCAAGGATATAATCATCCGCGGAGGTGAAAATATCGCAAGTAGTCTTACCTACTACGTCAACTCACATCTGATTCCCTACTCTAGGCCTCGATATCTGTGGAAAATGCCCTATACGCTGATCCTAGAATACTAGAAGCAGCGGCAGTAGGGGTACCAGATAAACGCCTGGGGGAGCTAGTTGCAGCTGTTGTTTCTGTGAAACCATCGTATATAGGAAAGGTGACAGAATCTTCCTTAATTGAGGAAGTTCGAAAAAGGTTAAGCCAAAATACTTACATGTTGTGCTCACCCCGGCTGACAAGGTCTCAATTTATAGACTTCCTCTATTCGCAGTTCCTGTTATGATCGTAGTCACGGAAAAGCCTTTCGAACTTACTCCCTCAGGCAAAATAATGAAGGGACAACTTCGAAAACTTGCACGGGAACTTTGGGAATCTCGACAGCCAACCGTTCCCAAGTTGAAACGGGCAAATTTATAGTTCGATGACCATTGTTCGACTGCGTGACGCCAGCACAGATGTTCAGCAACCAGAAGAATCCTTAATACTACCCTAGTATACCATAATTACTTACATATGCGCTCAAAGTTAGCTCACCGCCTGGGTTCAGCCTGTAATACTTATCTCACTCAATACTTTGGAAATATAGTATGTCTGTAAGTGCTCGTCCCTCCAGAGTCAATGTACTGCCAGTTCATACCGTATCCTCTTAGAAGAGTTTATTGAATTTCCATATTCTCTCTCTCTCTCTCTCTCTCTCTAAATCTGAGAATAATATCTGAATTTTGCATCGTACCCTATCCAAGTCCATCTATCTCTTCAAGTTTCTCAGAGATCAAGCAGAGGTCGAAGAGCTGCTAGAAACAACGGGCGTCTGATGGGCAAAGCTGAACCCTAGATAGTAGATGTTCACCCAAGATTATATATCTGAATCTATCGTGACCTTGGGATAATTGTAAACCATTCCGATTAGCTTGCGATAAACCGTGACATTTCTTGTTCTCTACCGCCATGTCGGAGGATGACAAAATGGTGATAATCTTCTATGATATCCCTTTCCGATCGCAGAGCCTGGACTACTTATGCTGGTCGCCGCACACTCGGAAGACAAGGTTTGCAGAGATCTTCTTCGAAGTTCGATTCACACTATTTAACTGAGCCCTTACTACTATAGGTATCGTCTGAATTACAAAGGTCTCCATACAGGACCGAATGGGTCGAATATCCCGATATTGAAGCTCTCTACATCAAGATCGACGCAGCCTCAACCGACATCCAAGACGATGGTGTCAAACCACACTTTACCCTTCCTGTGATATACGAACCACGAACCGAGTCATTTCAGACTCATTCAATATAGCTGTCTATCCGCGTACCTTCTACTCCTCGTCTTATACCTCCAGGAATGTAGGGGATCTAATTTGCATTCGCTTCACATACCATGTCGCGAACTTTTCTTCATCTAGGTCAATTCATCTTCTATGGTGTTTCAGAAGCTTCCGCTTAGAAGAAGTCAGAAATACTTTAAAGGCACGAGGGAAGCCTCTATCGAGGACAGAATGGAGGATTGGACGCGCCTAGGAGAGGTTCGCGTTCGTGAGCGGAAGGCGTTTGGAAAGGGCTTATTTTAGTGGACAAGAGCTACGAGATCGCTAGGAAGGAGACCGGATGTCGATACATATGCGGATAACACCCGATTTCACTCTGGAAGAGATTCTTTAGTGGTGCAAAGAAGGGTTTGGGGTGGGAAGTGATGAGTGGAAATACATGTTGAGCTGGCTGAATGGGAAAGTTCTTGAAAGTACGGTTTGGAGATATTTGCATAGGTGTATCAAGATATAGGCATAGGAAAATGCAAATGGTATGGTGGTGAAGCGCCTAAATGCCTAAATGACTAATTATAAGTAAGAGAAGCGCTTGAAGTACTTCGAACTTTTCCCGTTTTATTGCTATATTCATCAGACCAATGACCGTACCCATGGTCTAATAGTGTAGAGGTTATCACACGGGATTTTGATCACACTTAGGTAACATTAACGACTTCCCGTAACCCAGGTTCGAGTCCTGGTTAGACCTTGGATTATTCATCTCTTCGACATCTATTTATTTTTACCGCATCGATGTCCGGTAAAACCATTATGTAGTCATGTATTTATGAGCGGTGATTCACTGTAGACAGTGCTTAGCTTTTCAAGCATCGTTCGATAGCTATGTACTTTTATGTAATTAAACAATGGAAATAGTGCTATTGAACGGGTGTTGAGCTATACCCGAAAAGAAATGAAGTCAGTTACAGCAATGAAGAAAGGAAAAGGTGAGAAAAACTTACGGTCATAAGGGAATTTTCTAACATCTATGTCACCGCGATAGACGTAGAAGTCGGGAACAACAGAGGTCTATAAAGGATTTTAGCACTCGATATCCTTAAGCAGTGCCATGACACGAAAACATACCAAGTTCATCAAACCCTTTGAAAAGTCTGCGCCGAATGTATGGACCGCTTGCACACCGCTATCATTGTAATCAATCCGAACCGTCTGGCGTGAGTCTCTGGATGGGTCATGTAACAGGTAGTTGTGGGGCAGGATCTGCATGGAGCCCTGCGCCGTAGTAAACACTGTATTGGGTAAGTCTCCTGTATGAGGGACATGATGCATCCCTAATAAATAAATGCGATCGCGGTTGAAGTTTGTGTGTGATTGATTTGATTAAAGCACGCACCCAGGTTAAACCACACGACGAGATCCTCCTGGTCCAACGATTCTCCGTCAAAGAACGCGGAAAAGTCTACAACAGGGTTCGCCACGTCGTAGTCGTTATTTGCGTTGGAGGCGCGTGGCTCAGTATCCTTCTGTCTGGTCACGTATAGAGCGTGAGTGGCAAAGTTCATGCTATGGATATATATCAGCTCGTGGATACTCAGCATGGAGCAGAAGGTAAAGTCGCACCTATTTAGGAGATTAGTGGAATTTTGAATAGTGGCGTGCATCCCGGGGCCTTTGGAGGGCATAATTCTGTACCCGCGGGCCTCTCCAAACTCATTCACCGCGTCCTTATTCACCACCATGAACATGGAGTGGGCATTCCCAGGCCAGAAAAGTTTGGCGTCGTCTTCGTTGTCAATGTAGCTGCGGAAGAGTTTCATGGTGCTACGTTCCATTCCATGAGACCAAGGATAGGTGGTGGTGATTGGCGCAATGGTATGGTTCGCGAAGGAGTTTGCAGTTCCAAGAATATCAATATCAGCCTTGAAGTTGAGGACATGGTCGTGCATAGAGCCGGAGAGGCCACTATGAATGTGATATCCTATAGGATGCAATCATGAGCACGAGACACAAAGGAGACAAATACTCGCGCTCACCATAGCCTTCATTGCCGTAGTAATGAGCAGATTGAATGTAGCCACTTGCACGGACCGTAATCTCAATGGTACCATCAAGGTAGAAAGTGTAGTCGAAGTTGTACTAGTTGTGTGTATGAGCGATCAATAACAGATATGGACCCAACGGGAGAACACACATCATAGTTACCAACCGTACTCGCAGAACGGACGGTAAATGCAATATTCTTTGTTGAGGCAACTAGTAGTGGTGTAAGATTTCTCTTATCTGCACAATTGTACCACTCACCATAAGCGTCATCAGTATGGCGTTGGATGAGGTAGCCTTGGTCATTTTCAAAAAGACAAATACTACGCAAACCGAACTGGTCAGCAGTTGTAAATGTCGAGAAAGAGGAGACCTACGAATTAGGATGCGTCGTGCTGATTTCATCCACATGGAAGGTAGAGTTCAGGAAAGTTGCATAGGTCGGACAATCGTAGCCAGCGAGAAGCTCGAAGGCGTACGGGCCGAAGCCGTAGAACTAAAGGCAAAGAACGTAAGACGCAGCGTAACGGTGATGAAAAACGAGAGGCGCACAGTATCTAGGTAAGCGGTTCCACTTTGCACGGGGTCATTACCCGCGTAGTGAGCGAGAGCTTCCTCTGAAGGATAGGTCGCGTCAATGATCAGTAAATAGTTGATTCCATCAGCCACATACCTAGTCCGAGTTCATAAACGATACGCTCTCCACGGTATTTAATATCAAAGAGCCTCATGCCAGTGTCACGACGGAAAGCAATGTAGAATGAAAAGTCCACTGCGGAGCAAATGAGAATGGGACAGCTTGAAAAAGCCTGAAGACAAGGGACTCACTCCATTCAACATATCTATTGTCAATATCGACCTTGTATCTTATGCCATCTTCAGGAGGGACCATGACAGGAGGCGCCTTTTCACTGGCCCACATTGTGCTGCATTTATTCGAGTCTTCAGGTGACTTTTCTCTCCAATTCGCGGCTCACTCACCTGTTCGCACCAACTTTCGTAGTGGGACCTCGGTAATCGCTTCCAATCCAGGGACCCTCGAAGTTGAGCTTGCTCTTCTCCAATTCTCCCGCTTCCCAAGCAGCACGGAAAGCTTCCGTCGAGTTGTAGTAAACATCTCTATATAGCCAGCCAATGACAGCCCACTGCGAAGGATCACGGCCGGTAGTGTTGATCTCAAAGTAAAGACCTTGAGGCATCAGAGTTTCGCCGTCAAAGATGGAAGAAGGGATTCGCCAGTACGTGACCCATTGTACAGTAGTATTCGGTGTTGGATGCCACAGAGGGTCGATACCCCAGATATCGAGATCAGCGTCGTCGGGATCAGATGCAGTCTATCGAATGATAATTAGAATATAAGATTTAGTATTCCGGAAAACGCCCTACACCATTAAGGAGGTCGGTTATTATATCCTGGATTGAAGCACTGACGTTGTACTTGAGGGAAAGAGGATAATTGTTAATTACTTGCTTGGAATGGAAAGATGAACCATACCATAAAGATAGTAGCAAGGTCATCGTCAGCATCATAGTTGCGTTGGTAGGTCGTCCCCTTGGTCGAAAGCCAACCGAGCGAGGTAACAATCGATGCATCAGAGATGGGAAGAGGGCCGACCTGACATGCGATACGTCAGAAACATGACATCGTAGAGGCGCGTGAAGTGCTCACCTGATACTCGATAACGTACGGCTCAATGGTCGCTCCAACCCAAATCGCTGCTCTGGCCCATCTTTCCGGTTTACCCTGGTCACCGTCAGTGAAGGGAAGAACATCTGTCTTATTCGGCGTCAAGACCTCCACCCGCATGATGCTGTTGTCCCAGCTGGAAAGAAACGCGTTGAGTCATTTAACTAGAAGAACAAGATGTTTCTGAGACTCACCTGCCAGCATCCGCTGCTGCAGTCAAGTTCAGCTCCGTCTGGTTGTGCAAGAACGAAATAACATCCGCAGCCTCATCGTCAGTCAGCTCCTGCCAAATGTTCTCATAAGGCGCCGAGACTTGCGGTGCAGTGGAGGACCACCCAGTTCCAGTGAAGCTTCCAGAAACTTGAGCAGCGGTAGTCGATGGCCTTTTGGAAGCAAGGTTTTTCGCATGTTTGGAACCTGGATGTGCCACGCGAGGCACCTTCGCGTTAATGCCGGCTATGAAAAGCGATGCGGAAAGCAGAACAGCCAGCCTCGAAGAGACGAGCATTTTGGGGCGTCAAGAAGAAGGTATACATGCCCCTCATGGCTTTATATTCTGCTGCCGAACTAAATTTCGAACAGATGTATGCTTATCTATGCCTATCCGGATTGTTAATGCGTTGCATGACAGAAATACGATAAGATGGCATACTCTACAAATATAGCATGGTCATTGTCCGCAATGCTCTAGACTCCTCATTCGGGCGGATGAAAGGAATTCGATATCATCGCATTCGAAGTGTGTAGCGTAACCAACCGAGAACCTACACATGAAAGCTAAGCTTAGGAAGGTTTCACTGGTCGAAGCGTGTTCATTAAACGTAAATGGCTTACCTTTCTTGGACTTGAAGGATACTTATCAGAGCAAGTCACGGTACATAGTTCTTTCTCCTAGTTTCTCCTATATGTAGTGCGGTAGAACCGACAACGGAGCGGAAGTATGGGGACCGCCGCATGGTCATAGGCGGAAAGCGCATAACGTATAACTATGTTTGGCCGGGGCAGAGATGTATATCCCAATGCGAAGGAACTGGATTGCAGCCTGAGTCAATGTCATGGTCATGCAACATGGGAATTCAGTGAATCATGATCCCGTAAATTCGAACGTCCCGGATACCGTCTGCTGGATAATTCTGTATTGGAGCTGAATCAAATCGAGGGATTTTGCCGAAGGGATTTAGTATTTTTTCAGCGAATTAGGGCTACAGATCCTTGGTGGAAAGCAGTTCGAGGAATATAGAACAGGGAATTGGGTCCTCGGGAATCGAAATCAGAGCAATGATTGGCGCGCGCTTATTACAGTAGCTTGAAGTTTAAGCGCTTACTGTAAGCCTTCTTTCGCCGTCTACTGGAGTCTACTGGAGTGGACTATTTTCACAAACTGTCAGCAGTTTGTTCAGCTCAAATTGGACGATTAGCTCTAAATCGGGCGCGAAGTATATCAGGTTCGAACGACCATAATCTGTGTCTGGAGACTGATTGCGGCGTGCGTTGCTTGAATTTATCTCAACCACCAAGGTGAATTAATAATTTCTGATAATTTCTTTTCTTAATCTGTTATAATTAGTCTATAGCCAATCGCTCCTCCTATTGTGCGATACCGCGAGACACTCAAAGTGACAAGTTATTCTAGCCAAATAGGGCAGTTGTCTGCAAGCAAGGGCAGATTTCCAGGAACTTTGAGGTACGCTTCGCATTTGTTAAGTTGCTTTCTAATAGTAAACCATTGATTTGAACTCCAGGAATGGAGCAAGGCTGATATTGACGTTGAAAGAAGAACATAAATTCGTACATGGAAAGCTAATGGTAGCCGATCGCGCGCCCTATCATTCAAAATTCATTCGAATCATGCAAGATTACTGACCCTATAGAGTGAGCAAAGTTCGTCAATGCGAAATGCAGAAGACTATGAACCATGAATACTCACACAACGATCCAAGGCGCCCGTGGGGTCGGCGACACCGTATCTGCAGTAGGCGTGCACTGTCCTGAAACCTGCGCTGCGTTGCTTCCAGATTCGATGAAGCACTGGGCAGTGACATCGAGGCCCCAGGTTGCCTTTTAAAGGACGGAGTTTGTCAGTTCCACTCTCGGGCAGGGCTGGTACGTTGTTGTGCTCACCAAATCCCCAAAACAAACACTAAAATCGTCAGCCACAGTCGCACCGGTACTATTCCCGTTGTTGAAGAACTCAAATGTGCAGGTTGCTTGGGTGAGGGAAATTCCTTGTTGGGGAGATATGAGCGCTGTCACGTCTGTAGAGAGTGGAGGGTATTAGTATACATCCAAGTTACGAGTTGGTAAGAGCATATCATACTTACCCGACAACCCATTCAATGCATCCCCCAAGCTTACACAGTCTTCGAACTGTGGAGATGCCTCCGGAGGCGGGATACAAGCGATCGTGTCACCTTTAAAACCAGGAATGCGAACGATGCACAAAAGAGGGGGGAAGGACAGTCAACATTCACAGTTGGTCTAAGCTACAGCTTGAAATAAATAACGAACTCACAAGCTTTTACAGGTTGACAAAGCTCTGTTTGTCGTTTCTCCATCTTCTTGTTGACCGAGTTTGTCTGAACCACAGACTCGGCCTCAGAAGAACATTCAGAAGTAGCCTGAGTGATCTTCATCTCGATTTCTTTTCCCGCATACGTGAAAGACGATTGACTGATGATGGTGCGGTTCGAGAGCCCACAAGCCTGAGCCTCTTGTCGAGCGCCGATACCCTTGACGGAGGCTGAGGTAGAGGAGAGGACACTGGCAATCGGTGATTAGAGAGGCGAGGGAGAGGAATCCAGATGCATTGCTGTCTTGCAAAGGTTTGGAGGTTGGTTACTCGAATACAGTGGGGTTCGATTCGAAGATACTGTTCCCTACTTCGCATTGTCCTTTATATACTAACAGAACCATACCAATTCTACTTTCGACGAATCTTACTCGCCGATTAGAGTGAGATATTTCAGCGGTACGCCAACCAACGCAAGTATTGTGAACACTCGGATATCGAGCATCCCTCGCCACTTCTTTCTTCAAACCTTGCATTTCTCCCTCGCCACTTCATGCTGGAGGCGTTTTCGGAAAAAAAGGAAACAATTTCAAGGTGCGGGATGCAGGGTGTAGGATTCGCCACTTGTTCACCGCTGAACACTAGTCTAGTCAACTTTTTCCGAATTTCCGCTAGAAATCACGAAGTAAAAGCGACTCTAGATTATCCGATCCTTGGGTGGCGCTGAGGAACTTGGATTGTGGGATTTACAAGAAGACGCCATCTCGAACAAGGGAATATCATTCTGTTATCGAAGGGATGCGGGCTAGCTCACGGGAACATGATTCCTATTCTATGACCTTCCTTATTCTTTAATCCCTTTCCACCCGTGACAACTGCCCTGCCCACCTGGCGCTAGTAGCTCAGAAGATAGTACGCCTCCTGAGTGAGCGGCGCTACATATCAAAATTGAAACCTCACGTTCATGGGAGCAATTCGGCGGTGGCGGTAGCACCTTCGCCTTCTATTGAGAGACTCTGATTTCTTTTACGATCAGTGCATAGATAGATCGATAGATACACGACGCGGGCACTTGCAGAAACTACTGGAAACGGTGGGACATACAGTATGTAGCACAAAGAATCACTACACTAGCCATTCCGTATATGAAGCGGGGAGTGGCAAAGACTTGAGAGATATTTTCGACTCATTCAAGATCAACCACTGATAGTGTTCGCCAAGGTCCTCGCAAATACCATTGATCATGCTTCAAGATATCCCTAATGCGAACACAATCTATTTAACAAATCTACAGTGAGGGTCTACAAGAATCTACAGGTACATCTACACTACACGAGGTTTACAATATGAATCATTATCGATATCGAAATAAGAGAGTCCGTTCAAGAAGTACAACAATCTATTCTATGCTTGATCACGAATCTAATGCCAATGGCAGTCTCCGACGTTCTGCGCCCCATCTGAAAGAAAACAGAAAGAAAAACGTTAGTGAGCTCTCGAGTCCGAGTCCGAACGTGCTCGAACCACCAAAAGCAACCCACCTTCCGTTCCTTCCAATTGCAACTACGATGTTCTTTGCTTGCATGAGCCCTAAATCCTCAAAGTGGCGTCATCTTCTCCAGCCTCTTCAAGGCGCGGGAACCTATGATAGACACGGGAGCGAGAATGGATTTAGTTGGTATATCGGATACAAAGAATGGAAGAAAGGACTCGGGAGAGCGACTCGTCACATAAAAGAGCACAGACTCCGCCCCACATTCACAAAAAGAGGAAAAGGGGATGACTCGGACTCACTTTCATGCAATCGCCTCCAATCTCTCGCCCAACCATTGCCTGCATCTGCCTGGCGGTCCATAACGGTAAAGAACATCGTTCCCTGATGGGATTGACATCGATATCAAAATGTAGCGAAACGCACGCAAAGAAAAAAGAAACGTACATTATAAATCCCCTTCACATCCTCCTTCTTGACATTTCCACCAGCGCAAGCCATACCAGCCACTAACAACACGCTCATCAACGTCGCTTTGATTCTGCTGGATCCGGTGTAGGCGAAAGTCTCGAGCAGCCTTTTGCCCTCCGGATTACCATCCTCAGCCGACCTCTTACACATACCAGCCTCGTTCCCACTCAGAATACCCAAAACCTGCCAGGTCGCCTCATTCGCGAAGAGTTCCCAATGAAATTTGAAGGAGGGATAGCCGAAGAGAAGCCAGGTGGCGAACCATTCAAATATGGCTGCGAATGTACTGTGGATCGAGAGAGGTAGATGGTGAGTGCGAGAAGCTATGAGGGAACAAGAGCGATATAGCTTACCCGTAGAAATCAAACTATTGAAAATGATTCCGAAAAAAGTCGTTAGCGAAAGTGCTCGAGGACAAAAATGGCAAAAGGAACAAGCTCGAAGGATGGTCTAGGGAAAAAAGCTTGAAGCTCGACAGACGGAGACGGAGAATTGAACAGAACAGACTACTAAAGGAAAGCGAAACGACTAGAACGATTAGAATAAGGACCTACAGCAAGTCTTCTTTCAGCGACAGCATGATACAACTGTGCTGGCATGATTTCTTTGTGAGGATCGTCCGTGTGCGAGCTGTGAGTATTTGCGTCAGTAAAGGAACAAAACGAACAGGCGGAACGCGTAAAACTTACTTCCAAAACGCGTCAAACCTTTCCTCATCAAACGCTCCATCCATCCTAAAGCTCCCACTGTCGCTTCCGTGTTTCGCTTTATGCAGTCCGTCGATGTAAATGCGGAAGAACGGATCTGGGAGCCAGCGGGAATCAGGTAAAGAGGGATAAGACATGGTGCAAATGATGATAGAAGCGAATAGAGCCATGGGGAAGGAGAATCCGAGGGCGAGAAAGCCTCTGAACGTGTCGAGACTATGGATTTTTGTGTTGGTTTAATAGATTCAAACAGAAGAAACGAAAGAAACACACGGCGAGAAAATGCCATCCCCATTAGCGTCAAAGTATGAGCCGTGTCCTATCATTGCTAATTCTTCGCTTTTCTTCGATCGAATCCAGGATCCTTGTGATGTTTTACGATTTTATCGCCGTTGCCAGTCCTGGGTTTCTTTTTCTTCGTTCTAGTCTGAGCATCGTCAGCGACTTGAGCTGGTTCTTTTTCACTGTCGTTGTGGGCACCAGCGTTGGCGTGAGCGCCGTCACTGAGCAGGGAGACGGGTTTGGTCATATCGCGCAGCCAAATTCCGAGCGAGAAAGTGCTATGATGGTATAGCGGAGAGGTGATGGTTCGAGTTTAAGAAGTCCAGCGAGTGGAGCTGTTTATTCGATCGATCGCGTTCGAATTCTTGGAAATGCACGTGTCTGCAGCAGCGTTTAAACCTTTAGTTTACAGTCCCAAGGCGTTCATGTTGTCAAACGCGTCTTTATTGTTTGGAACAGGCTTTTGCCAAACATCGGGTCGGTTCGAGAGCGGAACGATCCGAAGCAATTTGAGCTGGGCCTCATCCAATGCGATCAAGTTGAGTCTCGATGTTTCCTTTAATTGCTCTCAGTGATAACTTCCGACTTCATCTTTTTTTTGCCGTTATTATGGTGTGGCTCTCTAGAGTAAAGTTCCGATATAAGTAACGTTGAGTTCTGGGCAGTATTTGTAGAGATTTACGACTAGTACGACCAGTACGTATTATGCAAATATATGGCGTCGTTTGCGGAGAAGGCAAAACTTGAACTTCTATGTTATGATCTATGAGATAGTACCTGCGAATCAGAATCATTTTCGAGTGAGATTGGACGGCAAAGACAAGTAGTCAACGACTTACCATGACAAGCAGCTGCGATGTTCCAGATAAAAAGGCCAAGTGAGTCAACCGCTGCAATAAAAATGCCGGTAAGAGCGTCAGTGGCTAGCGATGAAGGATGTCAGAAGAAACCAAACCGAAATGAGGATAGGGACCCATAAAAATCAGCTTGGAGACGACTTAGGATACGCCGCGTTCCATTTGGGCGTCATATCATCATCTAATCGTTCATACAGGATAGATCTGTGATGATTCGCCCACATAACGATTCGACATGTTGGCCACAAGACGACCAGATACGACACATACCACACCACACGAGTTCATCGTAAGGAAACCCAATGCGCTCCCGACTCTCACTCAGCGATCTGAAGCACCGATGTATAGCAGTCACCACAACAGTGCAAAGCGCATTCACATACAGGGTTTCTCGAGGTTGTTTTTTAAATCCCCCCTACGACCCTAGACCCCGTGCAGAGACACGTCAATGTTCCTGCCTGCATGGACTCTAGGATACAGTCTTTTCTATACATGGAAAGCCCGCACCGGAGCTGTTAGCGCAAAGAATTGCCAGCCCCACACAGATATCCTGTTGAAGAATACTGTTGTTTCCCGGGTACGCACACATCCCGTGGCGTGGTTCGGTTTGGCGCTATGCGTGTAGAGGAAAGAGGGCGAAAGAGGTGACAGCCCAGCTGTAGCAGGTGGAGGTAAGGAAGAAAGATGGGTTTTTGTGGGCCACGAAAGATGGAAAGCTTTTATATTTTTTTCGGACGGCAATATCCGTCCTTTACCACGTCGCTTTGGCCTCTAGTTGTGCTGGATAACTTGGGGGTTGAACGCCTTGAGTAGAATCGGCAACCAAAGGCATTCATAGTGTTAGAAGATTCCGTGTAGTGAACTTGATATTGAATTAAATCATGACCTATTCAAAACCATGTTCAATTCCAAGATTGATTCATGATCCAACGTCACCGAAAAGTCTTGAAGCTCAGTATTACTGAAATGCATGTTTTCCCGGTGAAAAAATCGAGTCGGCCTCGCTAGTTAATTTTCTGGCAGCCTATCACGTAGAAACTGTTCCGAGTGAGCCTGGTCAGTTCAAAAGTCAACCCGGCTCTCATCGAATGCTTACCGGTACCCGCAGTAACGTGAAAGAGCTCAATGGCTCCCGACATTCCTGCTGCAACGAGCGATGCGGGTTGCGATACTCGGGTAGATGAAAACGAGGAAGGTGAAAGACCAGAAAAAATATCCGGGCTAGACGGCGACAGGTGCCAAGGACTCCAAGAATTTTGGACCTATGTTACATCACCAAATCCTAACCGAACTGTGTAACCTGGGTAAGTATGCGACCACTTCGCGGACCCAATGTAAGTAGCTCGAATAAGGGTAGAACTTGACGAACCATAATGCTCAGCCACTCTCTAACGTTAAGCGCCTCATTCCTGAGAGTTTGAAGAAAGGCGACTTACGACGGAGCCGTAAAAGCTTGTACTAGCAGCGCCTGTAGGTTTTAAGTAGTTAGCCTGAACCAAATATACTGCTATGTCCAATAATGCACTAGCGGGAACTGTTAGAGTCGGAAGAGAGGCTTCAATTTAGATGATTTAGGATATACGAAAAAGAATGACCAGCCTTTTGTCTGAAACTTGATAAAGAAGATTTTCGCCGTATCCATGTAAGCGCATGCGTATTCTTGTGTCGCTGGAAAGGCTCCAGTTAATGAGAGTTTCATCCGGGCACATAATTGATTGCATACTCACTGAGGATTCTGGATCGTTTGACAACTTCATTGGTCATGGCCCCGTGGTGCATTGCGGTACTGATGTAGGGACGGCAGTGTCGGTTGCTTGAGACACGAAGATTAATTCGGATTGTGAAAGAGTTCAAAACCGGGAGAAAGAAGGCAAGACCCATTCAAGCACAGGCATAAGATGAACGATCATCGATGGAGAAAGAAGGTAAGACCCATTCAAGCACAGGCATAAAGCGAACGATCATCGATGCCTTGAAAAAGAAGGTTCACAGGCATAAATTAAGACGACAACTTGGTTGTAATAAGCGCCCTTGGAACGTGTGTGAATTTGAAATTGGCCCACCGCGCGCTCTTCTTCACGACTCTCACGACGACCATGAATCTGGCAAAGAAACATTTCTCCCGTTTGAGGCCGTTTTGAGGATCTTTCCTTTTCTTTTTATTCTTGGCTGAAACGTTTTTGGAAAATCAAGGAGATCATTGTTTGATTGAATTCTGGCGGGCTATGGAGGCTGGCAGTAGCTAGAGAAGCAGCCATGAAAACAGAGCTTCCCCGTATTCCATTCCCGAAGAAAGAGATGGTACATCTAGCCCGTACCATCCGTCGTCTTGCTGGATGGACCAGGGCTAATGTGCCTGGAAGTCGGGATGGAGGCCTGGAGCCGTGTTCCGCTCTCCTCCATGGGGTTCGGTACCTGTGCTCACTACAACGGGATCAAACGAACTCGGGGGCGGAGCCAATCTTTTTCAAATGCGGTGAGTACTTCCTGCGTTGCCGCCGGTCGGGTGGAATGTATAAAGGAACAAGTACTCCCTGAGTACTTCCCCCTTGAATCATGCCCATAATCATGAGTCTTCCTCTAACAAGTAGTCGCAAGAAACGCAACTTCAAAGCGCTCCAGCTCCCATTATCACCTACCGACCCCAAACCCACACGAAACGCGCCTGCACCATCAGCGAAGAGACGAAATCTTGTCCTAGACTCAGCCCGGCATGTGGTAGGACTCGGAAGTGCTGCAAACGTTAATAACAGCGCTCTCCTTACACCCGAGTCGTCTACGACGCAGCGCAGGAATCTGCATCGTACATTGTCGAATACATTGGAGAAGTTGGAGGGATCCAAGTTGGATGGGAAGAAGAAGCTGGATGGCCCGCTAAAGCAAGAGGATTTGGAAAATCTGGCCGAATTGGGGATGGGCAACGGAGGAAGTGT
The DNA here is from genome assembly GCA_009733575.1 of Gymnopus androsaceus JB14. NCBI lineage: Eukaryota > Fungi > Basidiomycota > Agaricomycetes > Agaricales > Omphalotaceae > Gymnopus > Gymnopus androsaceus. Next base: position 96,948 of record ML769515.1, on the reverse strand, counting down.
GATGAAGGTGGTACATGTCCCAACGGGAATTATAATGGCCAAGAAGGTACTATTTCCTCGCTGCTGCCGTTTGGATCCTATCGACGTGTCCTTCTAGGTCGTTCTTATGGACGCGAAACCCTCTGTCCGCAAACAAATTCTCCGTGAACTTCATATTACGCATTCGTGCAACTCGCGCTACATAGTCTCCTCATTTGGAGCGTACATTCTGGAACCGAACATCTGCATTTGCATGGAATACATGGACAAGGGCAGCTTTGACGGAATCTACAAACGCATGGGCGCGATACCTATCGATATGGTAGGCATGGTCGCAGCGAATGTTTTGGAGGGGCTGGTATATCTCTATGATGTGCATCACATCATACATCGAGGTATGCTGCCGTCGACAGTAGGATTTCCTTATTTACTGAACTTATATATAGACATCAAACCCTCGAACATTTTACTCAACTCCGAAGGGGAGATCAAGCTATGTGATTTCGGTGTTTCTGGGGAGCTTATCAACTCTATCGCAAACACTTTTGTAGGGACTTCAGTGTATATGAGCGTGAGTCGCAGTTGTGTAATTTTTCATGATGTACTGAGTGCTCGTTATTAGCCAGAACGTATACAAGGCGGTCAATATTCTGTCGAATCAGACATTTGGTCACTAGGCATCACATTAATCGAGCTTGCTCACGGACGATTTCCTTTCTACGTCGACGACGAAGATGATGAACTATCCTCGAAACCTAATTTCGATAACCTACTTGGCAATCCGAAACATCTCGAATCTCGGGATACCCTCGCTCTACCGATGTCTCCTGCCTCTCATCGACGTAGCCGACGCCGAAGCAAAGCTGGTCTCGCTACAGAGAGGCTCAGCAGAGCTGAGCATCTTGGAGCTCCTACAACAAATTGTCAGGGAGCCTGCGCCGAGACTGACCTCCTCCGAGAAGGACGAGGGTAAATTTCCAAGAGCAGCGGATGAATTCGTCGACGCATGCTTAATCAAGGAGCAGAAAGACCGACGGCCGCCTGCGGATTTGCTAAAATACGAGTGGATAGAGAAGACGCTTACCTCTGGCGTGGATATGAAGAAATGGGCGGAGTCGATATAGGGCAGAGGCGAGCTGTTAATTTATGTTTATGTACTAGTGAGTCTAGCATGTTTCTTGTAATTATTGGATCGGTATTTCTACTGAGTTGCTTCTATGTTCTACTCTCTTTCACGGAATATATGTACTGTATTATTGCCAGCTATACATAATGGCTTTTGAGAATTAACATGTATGTATCGTAGCCGAAGAAATCGAATGTTAGTTATGCCCGTACACTCGAAAACAGCTATCTTCGTTTCGCCAAAGATTCGTAGCTCTGCCATTGACTAGAGTTAACTTGCTGGCCCATCATGTGGTTCAATGTCTGTAGGTCTCTCAACGCCATTCGGAGACATGCCTATCGGGCTCTCGGGTTCGATTTTGACTGCTACGATGAGGATGAACGTCACGTCCAGAAACAGCCGGCGATGAACTGGATGACGATGGGCGAGGACTATACAGGTATGTCGGTAACCTGTAATTCGAAGAACCGATGATTTGTTGGCGGGGGTGCGCACGATTGGGATCCGGAGACTCTGGTGGCATCTGAGGATTCCGCGTCATGTACGTTACCGCTTGCGACGGGGTGGAAGACAGACCAGGATCCGCATAATGCCTTGCCGAAGTTGAGAAGGAATGCAAACCACTCGAGCTGGACGCGGAAGGCCCCGAGGACCCGTCGGATGGCGAATGGGTCAAACGCTTCGGGGACCGCTGCTCGATACCGGATGCTTCACGCTTTCGCTTCCCAGGATTCGATGACCAAGGGGGAGATGGGATCGCATGGGACTGCTGAGGAAATGCATCCACATCCATAGATCGATTACTAGTCAATTCAGCGATGGATGGCACGGAAGGTCGAGGCGCTTGAACTGCAGGCGCAGTAGGCGGCGGAGTATAGGCCTTTACAAAGGTAACTATAGTTTTCCCAACGCGATCATTCAACCGAATATCTTTGTGTTCACGTCGAACTTGCTGGCGCATGTTGGCGACGGCAACAGAAAGTTGAGGTAAGGTGAGTTTCTTGGAAGGTGGAGCGATAACGAAATGTGCGTATACAAGCACTAAAACACCAATAATCTCCACTGGAGAGACCTAAAATGTGAAATCATCAACAAAAAATCAAGTCTTAGCAAGCATCGTACAGACCTTTGGGTACATCTGAAAAGGCCCGAATACGCTGGATTTACTGTGAGCTCAACCAAAATGGTGAACGTCTGCTTGATTAAAGCTACGAAATCGGCTGGTACCGGCTCGCTATCTTCTTCAAGCCATTTTTCGACTTGGGGCAACGTCCCAGCACTCTTCAGAGAAGCGCCATTATCCGTACCCCACTTCGATATAACGTAAACGGCTTGAGCCAAGCAACGATAATCTGCGCCTCTGGACCGCTCCCATCTGAATGCTGGAGCCGCGAGACTATTCTCGGTTACAAAAAGGACTTTGAGTTCGTTGATGAATCGCGCCCTTTGCGTGTTCAGAACCCTCAGCTTTTCTGCAGATGACAACGCCATCCCCAGTTGGACACGCTTGAAGTGCGTGAGGATGAGTAATCAAAAACAAGAGCAAGAGCAAACGTCTACTTACTCGAAAGATTTCCCTCTCATCCTCCTCATCAAGCTCCTCGTATTCTACGCAACGTACTTGTTTATTCGCGAACGTAACTCGGACTCGGTCTGGAATGATGTTTTTCGCTCTCGATGTTGCGGTGGATTCGTCAACCTTGTACCACCAATTTTTCAAGGTCTCACTATGAAGTCAGGGTTAGCAACCAGTCCGAAAATGGTTCCATAAGTAGACATACGGATGTTTAACTGCAAAAGTTCCATGGAAGGTTAGTAGATTGCTAATTGCAGAACGAACATACATACGAGGAATCTGACCATCCATAAATCTATGTTGTCGCGGATTAGTCCAGATCGCAAGTGAAAAGTGAGCACATACAACTTGAGGCTTGTAAGCCGTTGTTTCCATCAAGACAGATCTTTTTGACTTCCGCTCCGGTGGTTTTATCATAAATTACAGCTAGAGAAACGTCACTTTTAGACATTCACCTACCCATAGCAAAAACTTGCACCTACAGAGGATGATCGGGGGCATATAGTGATTCGTGAAGACGCTGTCAATAAGCATCATTTGCTTTTCCGTTTTCCATACGACATCTGAAGATATCGTCAGTGTCTTGCCATATATAGACGTCAAAGCTGTTCCAGAGAAGAGCGGAGAAAAACCAGTAAAAGAAGGAAGCCCATGAAAATACGCCAATGATGGAGCCCATGTTCAAGCTTCATGCCCACCATCCTTTCGTATCATTGGGTCAGAGCAAGACAGTGTAAATAACGAAAAAAGCGGAGTTGACTGTTGAACTAGGAAAAGGATCTTACCGCGCTGATATTCGACCTCCAGGTCCAAGATCTCTCCTTTCATCTCCTCTAAAGTGTATCTGAGTTGCGGACAAAAAAGGTGGGACAAACTAGAGAACATACCATATAAACTTTGCACCGAGTACGAGACATCTCGAGGACGTCTGAGCGATTTGGGTATGTCGAACTCGGCATTCGTTGTCCTGTTACGCGTACTACCAGAACTAGATTGGGCCACGGCACGGTCCAGCGAAAGCTGATCCACTTCTTCTGAAACGGTGGAGCGTTGCATCTTGTTCCCACGGAGGCCCTGAGAAGAACAGTGAGCGGGAAACAGGGAACTGAATTGCGGAAGAGTAAGCTACCCGCATGCAGACACCGTCATGACATGTCTACCGATTCCCGAAGCGCCATCTTGGCAGTTCACAATGGGCCGGCATCCACTGAACCCTTCAAGGGAGATTTCAACAGCTAAGGAAAATGACCATACCTCAAGGCTCAATGACTGTCCGCTGCCACGTAAGAAACAGAGCGCAGGCGGGCACCTGTTCTGACCAGTGAGACTAGTGGGGAAGAAAGAGAGAAAAGTACAGCTGCAAATGATATGAGGCTAACGTAAAGGACAAGGTTTTAAGCGGAGCCCCAACTTAGAGCAGAAAATCAAATGAATAGAGATGATCATTAGATCACTGATAATTTATGATTCGGCAACATTCAGTCAATCAGTATATTCTTGATAGTTATTAGAGTCAGAATCAGTCAGGCCTAGGTCCTTGCAGATTTTCCGCTCAAAAAAGTCTTATTCAATCCAGTTGTACATGCAAGCATTCAGAATACAGCTACCTGGCCGAAAGGCGGTTTGATGATACATTAATGAAATATTGAAGAAAGATAGTGACGGAAGCAGTTACATTGTCTTTCCCAGTGGCTTCTCAGTTTGTTCTCAGTGCTGTCAGTGTCACTTCCGCGGCATCATGATCAAGCTCTGCCTGAGGGCTGCCTGCCTCCCATATGTGCCTATATAATATCAACTATATATGATTCATGAAAGCAGTAACCCCTGGAAACCCCTTGAAACCCATCGATGACTGAAAGTGTGATGGATAGAGGATCGTCAAATGAATGGTCTTGAAAAAATGTGCACACCAGGACTCCGACTCCGAGGAACTGCCGCAAGAATTCCTGATAGCGTGTGAAAAGCTCTCGGCCCGGGCTGTTCATTCAATATTTCGCGGTTGGACCAGGACAGTCGCGCCATGCTACTCAGTCGACTCAGGATTCCCGTCCTCGTCCTCCTCTATATCGGAAGTTCAATAGCTGTTCAAATACCTTTCAATGCGCCTAGCTCATCCGCGTCTGTTACTGAAAACGCGAGTTCGCGCAACGTTCTAATTACATCCGAAATCGATAGCTTTGTTGAGGAATTACTTCAACGTTACAACTCATCCGGTCTCTCTGTCGCAGTGATTCGTCGGAATGAATCATATCCTACTGGATGGCTGACGGAATTCGGCTCGTATGGCGTCGCAAAGGCAGATGGATCACCAGTTACTCCTGATACACTGTTCGCCATCGCGTCGAATAGCAAACTGTTTCTATCGCTTTCGGTTGGACTGCTAATCGAGAACCAGACCTTGGCTGAAGAGAGGGGGGAGAAGCTGTCTTGGAGCAGTCGAGCTATAGACGTGTTTCCTCAATGGGGTCTCATGGATAAAGACATGGAGAGACTTGTGAATTTCCAGGATATGCTCTCACACCGTACTGGAATGCCGAGGCACGACCAGTCAGGTCGTCCCCTTGAAGGTGGTGTTCTAGAGATGGTGCGTCCATGGTTTCGTGTCAAATATGTTCTAGCTAACATGATATGGTTAGATATCCAAGCTTCGCTTTTTACGCCCTTCCGCAGAAGTTCGAGAGACTTGGCAGTATAACAACCTCATGTACGAAACGCTTTCCTACCTCCCGACTCTCCTGCTACACGAGCCCTATGAATCGTACATTGCGGAGAACCTTTTCAAGCCGCTGAATATGACAGCTTCAACCTATTCTGTTTCTGAAGCGGAAGCCTCTGGGAACTTGGCTCACGGATATATGAGATCCATGCGTGATGATGGAGCCGGAGTTGATGGTACTCTTATTCCAGCGGTACCATACTTCTCCCGTCCGGGTGAAGAGAAAATTTGGGCTGGAGCGGGTGGTGTGATTACTAGTGCGAGGGAATTATCAATGTGGGTTGCAATGCTATTGGGAAACGGCAAGCATCCTTTTACAAATGAAACCGTTGTTCCCGAAACGCTCATCAAGCACGTTGCGGAGGGAGTGACGGTCGTGGATGGTGCTCCTGCATACGCTGAATTGGTGCGTGATTCTACCGAAGCTATGTTTTTACTTATATATATTTCTCAGAGTCCGGTGTTGTATGGAGCCGGGCAAGAGAGATACTCATATCGTGGTCATGAGATTATTGAACATGGGGGTTCCAATCCCGGTTTCCAAACACAGGTAGCTCAAGTTCATTACATTTGCTATCCTCTCTAAACTACTCACTAGGTGGCTCGTTTTCCGCATGATAACCTCGGCATTGTGGTACTTTCGAACGACGATGAGTTTGGAACCAGAATATACCAAATTTTAATCCGCCACATTGCTGATCGTTTATTTGGATTGGCGCCTATTGACTGGAAGACGAGGTGAGAGTTAAACTCCAAGTGTAGAATAATCATGCTCTTACACTGCTGCTTTCTGTAGACTGGACCAAAAAGCGGCACAAACAATGGCAGAAGGTATTACCGCGGCACTTCCTAGGCCTGATGCGCCCACTCTACCTACGCATTCTATCCTCTCCTTGGAAGGTTCCCAGTTTATGCACCCTACCTATGGCATGTTAGTTCCTTGCTATTTCGGTCCCAATGTGCAGCGGACTTCCCACGGGGACTGTGCTGGTGTGCTGGCAAGCCCTGTGACACAACAGATCGTTCAAACTCCATTCACTCAGAATTCGACTCTGGAAGATACGTTGGCTATACCGACACTCATTATTCCGGTTAAACACTTCTTTGCTACGCATATTATGCTTCGTCATTTCGATGGAAACATATTTAATGGCTCGATTCTTTGGAGTAATTGGGCCGTAAGAGAGGATGAGGGATATCACCGAGAGGAGATTGACGGAGATGTTATCACAGGCTTTGGTGATAGATTCGAAGTAGAATGGATAGATGCATCAGAGTCATCTGAGGAGGGCCTGGCGTTTAAGGGCGACTTCTGGGGGAAAGGTAAGCAAGCTAAAGCACCCGGAGGAACGGGTAAAGATAGTGCGGAGGTGTGGTTTGCCAAAGTGTAATGAAACATCAATTGTCTGAATAGGTGTGGCTGTTATTGGTTGTTACCGAAATTTTTTGTATAGGCAGGCATAGCACTGACTGCAACATTTGTGATAAATGAGTTTTCCTGTCCATGTTCTCTGCCATCTCAATGAGTGAGCGCTAAATAAACCGCCATCCAGATGTCCCGCTAGGGAAGTTCCTCAGTCAACGGATCTCGAGGGAACACGATGCTGCTAGTGCTGGCATTCTTTACGCCTCTGAGTAACTGCCTGGTGCTGTTATTGCTGGCACTTCAGTAGGCTGTACTTAATTTGGCAGCCGCCGCACCCGAACAGGCGCTGCCAAAGCGCGTAATATGAGCGCACGTGAGCAATTATTGAATTATACCCGAATAGCGCACGCGCGGAACAGTGACACTGACAGCGCAATGTAGAGCCCCTTATTCTTTACCATTCATGAAACTGGAGTAGGATCTCCGCTCACTTTCGTTTCCTCTTCTTTCCTCATCTTCCACACTCGAATAATCATCTTTTTAACTTTTGTGGACCAAGTAGGCTGCGACATACATGGCGAGTGATCTGGTAAACGCTGCAGTATGTTATTAACACTTTGCTCTCTAGACTCAACGCTCTTCAGAATCCAATCACGAAGGAATGGAACTTGCTTCTGTTCGTGCCCTTTCATCCTTATGCCGACATCGCTTCTGCGCGGGATCTCGAAGAAGGGAATTGAGGAAGCTCAGGGATGTGAAATATGGTTAGCGTTGACTCAGAATACCAGAAGCGTTGGGTTAAGAAGCTTAGCTCTGTATGGCTTCGAGTGAGTGCTTCTACGCTGTTGCCTTTCGTTCTTATTAATGAAATCGCCATAGACGATTCTGCTGTTGTTGCTCATCCATCCGGTGCTTTGTCTAGCAGGCGAGATGTTATGGCTGTATCTCTTCGAATCCTACTCGTTCAGGTGAATATCTCGCCGTACCGAATTTATTCACGCTAATCGTTCTTCAGTGACCTATGCCAGCTTCTTTCGACTTGGAAACCAGTAGGACCTGCTGCCAACTCCCACATCACTATTCAGCTCTTCCAAATTCCTTGGCTCATTTTCACCCAGTTCAAACTAGAATTTTGCATCTTTCCTACTCTCGTCGTTCTTCTAGCTTTCTTCACCCAAACTCTCAAACGTCGCATGGGCGCATGCGCTCGGGTCTGCACGCAGGCGATATTGGATCCGCTGAAATTGGATATAGCCATCGGAAGCGGGGAAGTACGAGGATTTTCAGCCCAGGCTGACTGCATCAGCGACGCCGAGGACGTCTTTTCGCGAGTACTTCAATCAGTATATTCTTCAGGCCATGGACTTCGGGCCAGTGCTGATGTTGAAGCACCAGTCGACCGAGTCGAAGCACCTATCATCACCCACGACGTCTTATACAATCGCGCGTTCTGCGCCTTCATCCACTGCTCTCTGATCGCTTTAATTTCTTTTCTCAAATTCTCTATGATCCCCATATTCACATCCGTGTCTGCTCATGGAAACGGACACAGCTCCCTATCCCCCAGCGGCTTTATCTTCGCGCTGGTATTCGGACTCATCTATACGTTGGCGCTCCTGGCTGTTTCAGTGGTATGGGCCATGTTCGCGTATCACAGGCTGCCAACCGAGGATGATATGTGGTCTGAATTCCTGAACGACGTTGAGCTTACATCGCAATAGGTCATAGCTTTTTTTTCTATACATTGGGACAATGGGTCGGTCGGTCGTACATTACACACAGCTAATACTCAAAACAATTGTAATTATATCTCATACATGGAATTTCACACTGAAACATTCTATCTTCAGCGGAAATGACCTGTTCGTCCCCGTCTCTTCGACTTTCGGCTACAGTAGCATTGAGCGTGCATTACCATCTAAACTCCTGATAGGGCAGAATAATTCGTGAGATTTATCAACCTGAGCAGTGAAGAAGATGTGTAGGTTTATTTCGTAGTCGGACTTTTGCATCTCGACGACTTACTATAGTCTTCTTTACGCTTTCAAGCATCCACCGTCGGTCTTCTCGTGCCTCTCGTAGCGAAAGAATCAAAAACCAAAGCGGTATCCGACTTTCTTCTCACCGGATATTCTTTGGTGCCATCCGAGCCCCTCACCCGAGAATGGTTTTCTGTTAGCTATGAGGACAGTAATCCACCTGGCATCCATTTACGCGATCTTTGATACCTTTGCTGGCGAAGAAGGACGCCAAGCTCATCTTACTGGAGAGATTGCCAAAGCGTTGATGGAGAATGCACCAGATTTGCTGGGGGTTAGCCCGCAGATTGGGAAACTCGATATCTTGGTCAGTGTCGTGAGGCCCATCAGGGGTGCAGGCAACACGGCCGGTGTAACGAAATTAAGGCTCTTGATCCAAGCGAAGCCCGAGAAGGTAGATGCTGTCAGAGATTTCCTAAAGGTATGTCAAAACATTGGTATTATTTGACGATTCTGATCTTGATTTGGTCTCAAGAACGCTGTTCCACTTGTTGAAGCTGAGCCTGTGACGCCGTACTGGTATGCTGTTGAGTTCCCTGGAACCAATACGTTTGGTATTGTCGACTTCTTCCCCGATGACGCTGGAAGGAATGCGCACGTCGCTGGAACGGTCGCTGCAGCCCTTTTTGGATCAGCGGAAGAGCTGTTGATTGGAGCTCCAGACCTCGTCAAGCTCGACATTATAGCTGCCAAGGTTTGAAATATGGTGAACATTTTCTGCTGCCAATAATCGTTGCTTGTCTTCAGAGCCAGTTGTTTATTTCTTCGATAAATAAAGACTGACCGAGTGTTTTACTCTGATTACTTACTTGATCTCAATTGGGTTGGGCTAAGGAGAAAGACACGGACTAAGGATTGGGGCCGTACCTAGCGTAGCATACTACTTTCCCGATGAGCGCCATCGCAAAGCAACTATACCCGGTGGTCTGGGTAACGATATCCCTACGGCAGTGGATTGTGAGCGTATTTATGAAGTCAGGATTGTTGCTTTTGATAGAGGTCATTCGAAATGCATATGGAGGTGTCTCCAGAGCCTTGCTGTATTTAGGGGAGAACCACAGCTAGATGGTGCTACGAAGCGCCTGGCGCAAGGGCACTAACGATGCAACCTTGAAGAAGAGGGCTCATGGCGCTGGTGAGGATGAGAAGGAGAAGGATGACGATAACGAGCCTGCCTGCAGTAGCTGTCGTGTTATTCATTACTATTGACTCGGAGATACGTCAATTGTACACACTCACTTTGTCACTCTTGCCCTGTACACTAGCCTGTTATAGCATTTCTAAATCAAACGCGCATGTTGAAACGAAACCACTCTATGGCTTCTTCCACGAGAACGATTAATGGTGGCATGTAGCGAGGACATTGCGAGTTGATTCATCCAATTAAAAAAGATTTGAAAGAAACCCGAGCTCATCAAAGCTAAGTATTACCATCCACGCTCCTCGTAATCAGCAAAAGTGTCCTTCAATGTCTCCTCCTTTGTGCGGTATTGGATACCAAGGAGTCGATTCGCTTTCGAAGTATCGTAGTTGACCTTATATATACCAATTGTTCCTGGTGCGATAGGTACACCCTTTGGAAGATTAGGATGCGAAGGCAAGTGTGTGGGTTGGATAGCCTAGTTGGCAATGTCGACTATCGCACGAGATCCGAATCAGCTCCGTCAAGTAAACAAAAGGAATCCGAGATCCAACTCACGCCATTCTTGCCATAAATAACTGCCCGCACAGACGATTATCCTTTCGTTTGCGACTCCCTCGTCCTCTAGAGCCAACGCATGAGCCTCTCCCAGATTTCGCACGTCAATCCAACAGTTGCCAGTGCTCAGAAGATTTTCCACCAGAATCCGGCTGCATGAGGTTGTAGATCAATGCGGCAGACTTGTTGAGGGCAGAGCTAACATAGTTTCAGTTTCCACTAAACACTCAAGGTCAGACCCAAAATTATTTAAACACAATGATAGCCGACTTTTTGGCTAAGGCTAGAACTGCGCAGAACCAATAATCCTAGGGTCTGTTAGTAACAAAACAGGGTCAATAAGAGAACTATAGTGAGCCTGAGCTGATAGTTAAAATCTACCGAGGACCTATTCTACCTAAGAGGTTGCAGAGTAACAGTACGCGCAATGGTACCATACTTAACTTTGTGAATGCGCCTCGATCAAAGTCCTATGCGCAGTATGGTGTAGCGAGGCAAGCTTGTTGGATAACAAGTTGCTGACTGAGGCAGATAAACAAGCCCACATACCAGTTATACTAGGCTAGGTCATCGAAGGATATACCCAAGGGATTGAAGTCTTAACAAGGCATCGCTTCCACGATCAGTAGTGTGTGGCTCGGGTCAGGCCAGGTGCCTCAAAAGTCAACCTGACCGGACCTGAGCTTACACCCGTACCTGGACAGTCGGGTCCGGGTACCTTCCGGGTACCTCCGGGTCAGGTCGGGTAGTCGGGTAGGTGGGTCAGCACTGAGTGCAGCGACAGCCTGCGTAATTTTTTATATCAAAAATATCTACACTACGGAGTATTTACACTACAAAATATCATTGTCAACTAATTCAATACCGTCGTAGTCCTCGTTTGCATCAGAAAGCAAAAACTGAATCAACTCATGATTCGAGATGTAATCTTGATGTGACCAGTCACCGAAACACATGAGAGCACGGATTGTCTCGGCACGAAGTTGGTTACGGAGATGAGAAATGAGAATGTGACCACGGGAGAATGTCCGCTCAACAGACACGGAAGACGCTAAATGGGGATATGAGAAACAATAGAACAGACTAACAGTAAATAGACGCACCTGGTATTAAATGCAAAGATATCGCCAACTTGGCAAGGTTAGGATACACTTTCCTATTCATCATCCACCACCGCAGAGGGTCATCCGTTGGAACACAACCATCCTGAAGATAGCAGTCCAACTCATCCTTTTGCCCTTCCCCTGCACTGCCGCTAGTCCGTGTATGTTTTGCCATTAGCAAGATAAAGGAGTTTGACGATGACAACAATGCTTGGGTAGCTTGGGATGTAAATGCCTATGAAAGATGGTTGAGCAATACAGCCAAAGCAAGGTGATATAAGACTTACCGTCGATACTGGCTCAGATGGTTTGTATCGGTCCTCCCAATAATGTTGAGTGACCGTAACAGCCTCGTTGATCCAGGTATCCATCCAACCGGCATTGCAAAAGTAGTCCAGCTTGAATGAAGGATGAAGAACTGTGTGAATCAAGAATATCAGTACAAGATTGAGATCATACAAGGGAATCCATACTCATGGCCATACAATAGATATCTGAATTGTTGGTTAGGGTGTAGTACTTATTCAGAGTTTTCTTGCCGGTGGAGAGCGCATGACGAATTGGTTCAGAAAGAATCTCCTGGTCAATGATACCAGTTGCAAACGCCTCGTCGATAGTGTCCATAGCAGGAATGACTGCAGCTACGATGTGTGCATTGGAAAAAAAATATGTGGTTGCATCTTTGAGAATCTGTCACGCGGAAGCGGAAGCTTGTTAATAATTCAAGCAAGAGGCAATGGAGGTGACAAACCTTGAGAGCAGAAACAAGACCCTCAATCGCAGTCCATTCATTGTTATCAAGCAGAAATTCGGCCATCCCATTTGAAGAACAATCCAAAAACTGCGAAACAGGCTCCTTCATCTCTAAGAATGCAGCTAACATGTTGTATGTAGAGTTCCACCATGTAGCGACGTCGCGAGGAAGGACTCAGTCTTTGAAGGCAGTATTAGCAACATGCTCTCGCCATCGAGGCAAGAGCACAGTGGTGGAGTTAATGATTTTGAATGAAATTTTGCGGGCCTGTAAGGGTGAATGGTTAAAAGGGCAATAAGACGAGTCTCGGAGTCTGTAGCCCACGAGTCCACACACAGACCAGGGCCAACAGAAAGTCCAGACTACGGCGATAAGATGAGTCTCGGAGTCTGTAGCCCACGAGTCCATGCACAGACCATGCAGGGCCAACAGAAAGTCCAGACTATTCGAACTTACTTTGAATAGCGCCGTTTGCACAGGCTTCACATCTTTCTCCCACTGCTCCCGCTCTTCCTCACTCATCTCCTGCAAAACTTCCACAAATCCCTTGACATCATCCCTTTCTTTCTTGCCATTCTCTTTGATATCCTTCAACTCCGCAATCAGCTCCTCCAGTCCAATATCGTTAGAGGGTGCAAGAACTTCAGTCAACTTGGTTCCGGACTTGGGCTTGACTGGCTCGAAAGGACGGAGAACACCTTTTGCAGTCAAGTTTACAGTATGCGCAAAGCAGCGAACATGAGCATTCTTGCTGAAGAAGTTTGGCAGCTTTGTGATGAGCTCGTCGAACATGGCTGTATTCACAGATGCATTGTCGCAGGTAATAGAGATAATCTATGGTATGTGAGCCACTAATCAATCCCAAGAATAGTTTACTGACCTTGTCGTCTATACCGTACTCTTTCAGGGTTTTTGCAAGTGCCTCTGCCATGTTCTCAGTTGTATGGGAGCATGGAAGTTCAATGAAGTCCAGAAGGATAGTGGTAAGTTCTTCTGTTCCATTTTCCAGTTTGCATAGCCAGTTGACCACGATACTCATGAATGCATGATGGTTAGGTGACGTCCAGCAGTCAATTACAACTGGGAGCTCGCCGTTGACAGCCTACAGATACCGGTAAGCTTTTTTAATGTTGAATTATATCGTTATGCTTACCTGCAGCTCTTCCGCCAGCTTCTCTTTCATCTTCGTATAAAGTTTCTTCACGTCTCAAGCGATGGTTTCCTTGCTTGGCACATACTGCTTTGGACATCCTTCCTTCTGGAGCCAGCAATAACATCGGTCCCGGACTATATGAAATGGATGAGCAGATTCAGCTACCCATCTGGCGGTTACAACACTATGACTTGATTGAGGAGATATATAATAAGTGTAGGAGGGTTAGAGGCATACCAAGTGGTTTCTTTTTCTGGCGGCTGTGTGGAAAACGTGTCGGCCCACCCTTTGAATGTCTTGAGGGTTGCGGTGAGTCGTGTTTGGCTTTTTTTCCCAAAATTCTTAATCGCTGATCTTGCTTTCTCTAGATTTGAGTCTCTCACTGCAGCAACAGCCTCTTCGCCCCAACACTTTTTTGCATGTGTACTCAGGGCACCTGTTCATCAAAGGTAAGCTTTTAGATTAACTCGAAATGTTTTGCTAACCGGTTGAACCCTTATCTTTAGTCTTCATCCCCTGCCGCTTTATCTCACCACAATGTGAACACCTCCAGACCAGATACTCAATGGTTCCCTCGCTATCAAACTTGAACACGGGCTCGGCATCAAAAAAAGCATATATTGGTGCCTTCCGTTGTGATAAGTCTTTTTCTATTCAAGGATCAGTGTTTTTTCATTGTATATATAAGCTTACTGACTGAGTTTTTCAATTGCTTCGGCCCTTTTAGCATTTTCGGCCTCAGTTGTATTGATAATCTCATCGTCATTGTTTTGGGTGGATTCAGGAGGTTGTCCGGCATCTTCGTTATCTTCTCCACTCTTGTTGCTGTCACTGTCGCTGGTGATTACGGTGATTATTTTCTTTTTGTTCCGTGAATTGGTAGTTGCGCTGCCCTTGCGTTTGAGAAAATCCATGTCAATGGAGAAAAGATTAAGGTTTAGTTATAAGGTTTAGGCGTCTCAATAAATTGGTACAAATAGTTTACAATATACTGTATATTTTACTTGCTGAGTTATGTATCCTACGTAAATTAAGAATGGCTGGGTCGAGGCACTTTGGAAAGGTGTCAGGTATGCCTGATGGGAATTACTTAAAGGTGTGCTCCCCGCCCCGCAACAAAGTATGAATCCCAGTAAACCACCAAATCAAACCTTGAAGAAAAATGACGGCCCAGCATATAAGCTGCAGAGCCCGAATTATCAACCTGGTTTGGTCGAGGAGGTTGCTGATTGGATTCTTTCAACCCCAATCTCAGTCACGACTGGCGAGATGTTTGAACTCTCTCCTCAGTTGAAACAGCTGATGATTAGAAAGAACCGCAACTCTCGAGTCCCAATTCAGAAAGCCAGTCAGTTCCTCTATGAAGTACCCGACCCAGATGATATTTCATCGAGGAAGGATAGGTTCACTGATCTGCCCAATGCAACTATGCCTCTAGCAGCCCAATGGATCAAGATAACTGATATGGCTCTGGGTGAAATTGAAGTCTTAGAAGAGGATGAAGGCGGTTTAGCAAAAAGGGTCCTATGTTCATTGCAATGTTGTTGAAATGTTTAAGCAAGATTTACCAGAGAATGATCCTCGACAAAAGATAACAATTGTCGCTCGTCAATTGAACAGTCTTAGAGTTATCTACCCTAAGGTGAATGGCTCGAAAGAAGAGGTTGAAGGAGTCCTGGATCCCGGCTTGCAAATCATTTCAATGAAGAAGCGTATGGCAGTAGGATGTGGAGTCTCTTGGGACCCTGACATTGTCATTAACATGATGAGTGCAAATGGGGAACTAAACTCGACATTGGGTATGGCAAGGAACGTACCGGTATTTATTGGAGATATGACTATCTACTTCCAAATCCATATTCTCGAGGATACTCCATATGAGATGCTGATCGGTAGACCTTTCGATGCACTGGCGCGGACAAGGATTGAGAACGACATCAACGGTGGTCAGATCATTACAATGACTGACCCCAACAATGGACATAGATGTACCATCAGGACATTTGCCTGAGGAAAGGGGAAGCACATTGAGCCCCCTCCTGACGGCAGTCTAGAGCCAATGGATAGGCCAGCCACGGAAACACACTTTCAGGCTGCTTGATCCTTGTCGACAGAAAAACTAGTCTCTGAGGAAGAAATAAATTTTCCTTCCTCCAAGATCTGAGTAGCCAACAGGGAGAGGTAATGCTTAACATAGGCTTAATAGACGGAAAATTCATATTAGAGGGATATAAGTTGCCAGACAACAGGGAAGAGTTTGAAAGTCAAGAGCTTGCCGAGGCCTATGTAATGGCATTGGTGAACAAGATGGAAGAATTTGAACCCATCGTGGCCACAAGGGTTAAGGCATGGTTGAATAAAGAAGCCACAAAAGACAGGAAAATGTTTTATAGTGAATGGAGGGAAGGTTTACCAACCCCTGAGAGTCAGTCTGTTAAAATGACCCCGCAGGAGTTCGAAGCATTTGCCAACAATGGCCAGGCCTCGAAGGAAAGTTTTCACATCAAGGAGGAAGACCCCTCGAAACCAGAAACTAGACATACTCCCGTATCTGACGAGTCGAACCCAAATAAGGCATACAATAAGGGTAGTCAGACAGTCGATTCTGGCTCGATTTACGGAGTCGATTCAGAGGTAGATTCAGGATCAAGAATTGACAGTCGATTCAGTTGATTCAGGTGAATTGTTGTCCCGGCTCAGAAGCAGGGACAACCATCAAAATCGAGTGTCGATTCTCTACATACTACAGTTTACTTACTGAATAAACTTTATTTCGTACTCATCTTATCCTCACAACCATGTCCAATGATCTGTGACTATCTGATGTTGAATCAGACTTGGAAGATGAGGAAATATGAAATATGTGGTATATCCTGCAAATCAGTGCCCTCAGGGATAGGAAGGAGTGTCACGTATAAAGGCCTGTGAGTGCCCTAGCTCCAGCAGTTCATTTCTGTCTGCTGATTGAATTTTTTGTCATTTTCTATGCATCCTCCAGAACCTAACATGGTCCCGAATCGCGCACATAGCATCCTGCTGTTGGGGTGTAAACTGGGGTATTGCAGACTAGTAAGAATTGAGTGCAGAATCGAGTGGTAAAATTTCAAGGTCAAAAGGATGGTCAATTTGATCCGTCGATTCTAGTTACAATACAACTTCTGAATTGACTTCTGAATTGACTCTGTGAATCGACCCAGAATCGACTATCTGACTACCCTTAATGGCACTAAATCATATCAACCAAAGCCTAACTCAATGCATACCTTTAAGCAAGTTCTCTTGGCAAAGAAGAGAGAACAATCCACTGAAGAATGGAAATGCTCACAACCACGACCACACTACTTCAAAGTCCCAAAAGACGAAAAAGGAAATAAGCACTATAATGTGTTCCGAGTCTTTGGGGCAAGAAAATATAAACCTGTTGCGATAAAAGTCCGACCAGTTAAAACTGAATTGCCCAAGGAATACAGAGTGCAAAGGGATATCAAAGGAGATCCACTTAAGGATTTACCGGAGCTTCCTACTCATCCTCGACCATTCGTTCCCACTGGAAGGTTCATGCAGGAAAGGAAGGAAGTTTTCAACAAAAATCATAACAAGGAATTCCTCTGGGAAGAGGAGTTAGCCTTGTTTCACAATATAATGATGGATCAGGAGTCAGGTTTTGCATGGTGTGCCGAGGAAGGAGGATCGTTAAAACACGAGTACTTTCCACCGGTTAAAATGCCTGTAATTCCTCATGAACCCTATGTCAAGAAAAACATTCCAATTCCACCAGGAATTTTTGAAGAAGTGTGTCGTATTCTCAAAGACAAGATTGATGCAGGGGTATATGAGCCTTTGATGTTGTCTTATTGAACCAAGTGGTTTTGTGTAACTAAGAAGGACGGGAAAAGTTTACGAATTGTACACAGTCTCGAACCTCTTAACAAAATCACTATCCAATTTTCAGGTGTGCCCCCAGCCACTGTGGACGTCGCGAGACCTTTTGCAGGAAGAGCATGTGGTGGTACCCTAGACATGTTTGTTGGTTATAATGAACGGGATTTGCACATGTTGTTGCGAGACTACACTGCATTCCAGACACCGTTCGGAATGTACCGATTGGTAAAACTACCAATGGGTTGGACAAATTCTGTACCTATCTTTCACAACGACATGACTTATATATACTGAGACGAGATTGTGACTGGAGTTACCAGACCATATCTTGATGATGTTCCTATTCGAGGTCCAGCTACTAGGTATGAATTACCAGGAGGTGGCTATGAGACTATACCAGAGAATCCAAAGATTCAACGGTTTTTTTGGGAACATGCTTTGAATGTGAATAGGATTATCCAAAGGTTCAAATACGTTGGTGGAACCTTTTCTGGACCAAAAGCATTTTTGTGCTGTAAAGAAACAATGGTTGTTGGTCACAGATGCTCTTACGAGGGAAGATTGCCCGAGGAGAGTCAGGTCAAGACTATTCTAACATGGCCGAGATGTAAAAGCAAATCTGATGTTAGGGCGTTCCTCGGAACTGCAAGTCGGCTACACATGTTCATAAAGAATTTTGCTAAGCTAGCAGCACCGTTGACACGACTAACTGGAAACAATCCATGGGAATGGGGAATTGAACACGATATGGCAATGGACCTCATAAAAGAAGGTATCAAAAATGCTCCGTGTTTAAGACCTATTAACTATGATTGGGATGTTTGTCTCGTAGTGGACACGTCGTACATGGCAGTTGGATGGTATATCTATCAAATTGACCCTAACAATGCGACAAAAGTCTACTTCTGTTACTTTGGGTCAAGTACTCTCAATGAAAGAGAAGCTTGTTTCTCACAGTCTAAACGTGAACTATACGGATTAAAGATTGCTTTACAAGCAAGCTACTATCAACTCTATGGGTGCAGGCAGTTAACAGTTTGTACAGATGCTAAATACATCAAGGGTATGCTAGACAACCTGAGCTGTGGACCCAATGCTACCATTAATCGCTGGATCGAGGAAATACACAAGTACCACTTCGATCTAGTCCATGTTAAAGGAAAAGAAAACAATCTCGCTGATGGTTTATCTCGCTGAGCCTATGGAGGAAAAATGTCAAAAAGACAACCTCCTAATGAAGACAATTTTGCTGACAAGGATGATGGTGAACCTGTGCCCTTCTTCATGGGTAAAGGTGAAACTGAATGGCCCCTGGATATCGAGGAGTTTAAAGACGAAATCGATACCCACAGAGGCTTCTTCCTCAACACGGAATACGACCTCAATAGAGCTGGGTCTAGTGACAACTTAGAAGATGATATTCAACTCGCGCTGGATGAAGAGAAGCAATGCCATTTGGATAGAGAACGGATCTGGAACTTGAATGGAATCACGGCAGAGCAATTCACTGTCGCGATAAAACCCGCAGAGAAGGTCGATCACTCGAAATGGTTTGTAGCCGAGGACACAAAAGAGTGGAACGAAGCGCACCCTTCATCAGCAAAAATGGTCTGGGCCTTGGATAGCCTGAGGATACTTCAAGGATACCTAGGTCACCTAGGTCTCTCAGGCTTGCATAAGTCCACCCCCCTAATCCTAGGTGCTGATAGGTATCAACAGGATAATATAATTTTCCCGCAGTCCATTCAATAATAAACTGAAGTTGAAGAAGTGTGTCTTCTGGGAGTCCTTGATGATCTAAGGTTAGATAGAAGTGAATTGAAGTGTTGGGAAGGTATCTTAATGTTTATTCAGGTTGCCTGAGGTTAAACTGAGGTTGACTCAGGTTTACTGAGGCTGACTGAGGTTAAACTGAGGTTGACTCAGGTTTACTGAGGCTGACTGAGGTTAAACTGAGGTTGACTCAGGTTAACTGAGGCTGACTGAGGTTGACTGAGGCTGACTGAGGCTGACTGAGGTTAAGCTGAGGTTGACTCACATTGACTGAAGCTGGGTGAGGTTGAATTGAAGCAATTAAAGAGCACCATCAGCTTGATTGAGAGTGGACAATGGAGAATTAAGAGGTGAATGGAAAGTGCTCTGGGTCATTTTGAAGTATCCTGAGTGTCTTATTCAGGATACCTTAATTCTCCCTTGTCTACTCTCAAATGAGCTGATGGTACTTCTATCTGGCTGCCTGTTAACTCAGGCCACTTGAAAACAACCCCCTGGAAACTCAATGCCATCAGCAACTCACTTCACATTACTTCCTTTCCACTTCAGCATTAACTCAGGCCACTTAGAAACAACCCCCGGGAACTCAATGCCATCAGTAACTTGCTTGAAATCACTTCCTTTCCACTTCAGTTCACATTGGGGCCATGTTCATGCTAGTATACAGTCACGTGGCATAATCTATAATCATTCAATTTTATGCTATATACGCAGCATAATCTATATACAACAAACATCCAATGCAACCAATCCTGCCACAATCCTACAGAATGAAACGTGTTTCACAGACGAAGAGCCTGTGCATAAACAGTTAGCGTTAGCAAAATCCACAGTGCTACACCATCACAACATACTGATGAGCGTAACGGCTTCCGCAGCGAGAAGTAGAGCCTGTGGAAAAAATAGTTCAAGTTAGTAAATCCATGATGCTACACTACTGCAACGTACTATGAGTGAATAGGTTTGGCAGGCAAGAAACAGAGACTGAAGAACGATTCAGAGTTAGCAATTATATGGCAATAGCTTCACGAACACGGTAGGGCCTTGAAGCAACAGAGTGAGGTTAAATCATTGCAGCCTGCACAGTTGTTTCAGCAATAGGTAGCATATCAAAAAAAGAGATGCAATATGAATATGTAAGCCTTGCAAGGTAGCAGAGATGGAGAGAACATCTGAGAAGAACGTCAATATCGACTTCCAACCTTCATAGGTAGCACTACTGCATGAAGACGAAAGACATGCAATATGACATATAGTAAGTCCTTGCAAGGTAGCGGAGATGGAGAGAACATCTGAGAAGAACATCAATATTGACTTCCAGACCTTTGAAGAATATTCACCTACTGCATAAATGACGCGAAATCTGATTTTTAGTGAGAGATCATTAGTGAGTTTGATGCAAGATAGCAGAGACAGAGGAGAGAACATCTGAGAAGAATGTCAATATCAACTTCCAACCTTCAAAGAAGGTTCACCTACTGCATAAATGATGATGCAAAATCCAATTTTTAGTGATAGATCAATAGTGGGTTCGACGCAAGATAGCGGAGACAGAGGAGAGAACATCTGAGAAGAATATCGTATCGACTTCTAACCTTCGAAGAATTCACCTACTGCATAAACGACGCGAAATCCAATTTCTAGCAATAGATCAATGGTGAATTCAACAAAATCAGAAAGAAAGCCACCAACTGCAAGTTTATGTACATTCGACATTGTTGGTGTTAAATTAATGAGCGAGAGAAACTGTACAAAGTTCAGCTGCATGTGCAGTAACAAAAGAAGACAAAGGATGAACCTATGTACAATGCAGGTGGGGGCCTAGATCAAGAGCTCAGTAAAACAAAAGATGACAACGTTAGCAATAGTTACTGGGATCTAGCAATGCTGGCTAGGTGTTGGGGGTATCTTCAGATGCGCTAATCTTCGCGCCAGTGCTGTTGTTGGAGTGGTCATCATCAGCAACGCTGGTCTCACTGTCCTTCTTGTCACCCTTTTTACCACTACTCTCACCGCCGCTCTCACTTTCCCTCTCACCGTCCCTCTCACCGTCCATCTCACCATTTCTCTTACCGTCCCTCTCAATGCCCTTCCCAACGTCCTTCTCATCGTCACTCTCACTGTCACTGTATTCTTGTTCTCCCGCTTCGGATGCTTTGTCCAGTTTGAAAGCATATTCTTTGAGTGCTTCCCAGTCATATTCTTGTTTAGGACAGTGAACCGAGATTAATCCTCCTATGTGCCATTGGGTAAAGGTGTTCATGGACAAGTAAAGGAAACATAAGAAGACGTACATCATGGCTTTGTAGGTACCCCGTTGCAGACGGTCGGAGTAACGCGGGGATTTTTTCTTGAGATCCATCAACGTGGCACAGATGGATTGGTAACTGAGTATTTTCAATGTCAAATAAATGGATAGAAAAGAGAGAACGTAGTACTTTGCCCTGTCATTTTTCTCCAGAAACTGCGCAGTCCGGGAGTATCCTGAAGAGTATTCACAAAGAACATGTTCGATCTGGAAACACTTATCAGATCACATAAGGAACATGCAAGAATGGAGACATACTAGCGTAACAATGAGAGCTATTAATTTGAGTGGAACATGGCATTGCTGTTTCAGTTCAGCTAAAATGAGGGCATCAGCCTTTGTAGCTTGGATAACAAGGGCTGTATGAAGAATTCTTGGAATGAGAGTCGAGAGGAAAGGCATAGTTTTCTCAAACTCCAGTGTTTCCAAGTCGAAAGTAGCATAATGAAACATTCTATCATGGAGCAGACCAGCAACAAAAGTGGCCTTGAAAACCATCAGTTCAACAAACTGAAACCATTGGGAAGTTACACACAATTTTGGTAGTGGAGCAATCATCTCCAGCAAGATTGAATGTAGAACAAACGAGAGTTCGAGCATGGTGACCGAATTCACGCCGTACATTGCTAGTAGCATAGTTGGCCTGCACAAATCATTAAGCAAGTCAGACAACATCAAGCACAATAACAAACGTATTTGACCGCTCTTTGTCGGAGCGGTATTTCCAGGCCAATGATCTGTAACGCTGTCTTCCTCGGATCCTTCTGTGACAAATCATCAACGATGGACTTCCACTCCAAGTAGTGGACAGTATCACTAGCAGGGAACATGTCCTGAAGACATGCTCCTTTCCAATATACCAATTTTCCAAGGGTGAGGAGCGCTTCTGAACCATCGATGTCCTCAAAGTCCAAGAGTAGAACCTTCAATTTGTTCCTGTTTTTACAGCTCCTCTTCTGCTTCTTCTGCTTCTTTTGCTTCGAGGTGGAAGTGATGTCTTCGACAACCATCTGTGAAGGTATCAAGAATATGAAATGTCCTCAGAAAGATCAAGGTCTCACGTTATCTTGTTCCCCCTTTGGCTCTGCCATCAACTCCGTTGATTCTGCTTCAAGTTCATCATCTTCCTCTTCCTCTTCCTCTTCATCGATATCTTCGTCATTATCTTCATCGAGATCCTCCCCAGAGAGGGAGACTTTTGAGCGGTCTTCCTTGGGCTTCTTTGACTCAGCGAGGGGAACTTCCGAATGGTCCTGCGTGAGCTTCTGTGAATGTTTTGTTTCCAAATCAACGGGTTCCAAACCTGCATTGAAATCACTGCCTGTATGGAAGGTTAGCAATAAACAAAATGAATCCAATAGATAGTGGACATACTAGGCAAGATGACCTTCTTAGGTGCGATGACCCTCTGAAGCATGTAAAAACTGATGAAGGAGCATCAAAGACGGAACCGAAGGACAGGGAAGGCTAAACACTTACAGAGGTAATTAATTTGAGTTGCGTTTGGTAAATAACATGAACCTCTGGAAAGGGGATTAGAGGATATAAATTAAGCAAGAAAGAAGCAGTACTTCGACGAGAACTGTCAGCAGGAGCCGCCCCATGAATGTATGCAGCATTAAACTCGTTCGTGGCTGTGCATTTGGATGTGGAAGTTTTGCGTTTGGGTGTAGGTATAGGTGTAGGTTTAGATTTAGACTTGGCAGTGGCTCTAGCTGCCGGTGGGGGCGCTTGCGCTGCGCCTCCACTGCGCATCGTACGGGAACTGGAGGCTGCAGCTGCATTGGGCTTTTTGGTTACGGAGGTACCGCTGGTAGACTGCGGGTCAGTCGTTCTTCACTTTTTGGTCGCGGAGGTGCTGGTAGACTGCGGGTCAACTGGTTTATGCTTCTTAGCCTCCTGCACCTTCTCACTGCTGGAACGCTTCGTGCCGGACATATTGAGGAGCCAAAACAGTAACAAAAAAGAAGGGAGTGAAGGAATGAAGAGAACGAAGAACGTTACTCGTCGTTAGCGTATATAACCGAGGTCATGTGACGGTGGATCATGTACATACTACGCGAATGAAAGATAAAAATAGAGGTACTGGTCGAATAGTTCACAAAGGCAGGGAGATACCAGCACCGTCTAACGCACAATAGTGACATTCACTGGTGGATTCCGCTGTGTAAGAAAAGGTCCAAGGACGCGGCTGAGTACAGCCTGCCAGTCAAGCATTCAAATACAAAACATTCAAGAAGTTGATGGATTGGTGGCTGAGGACAGACTGAAAGAAGAGAGGATCCAATCGGTGTTTAAACATAAGAGCCACTTGATCATTGGCCTGGATAAGGCTTACCCAAGTATCCATGGAATGTGGCTGCGTACACTCTGCTGAAAGATCGGCAGCAGCTGACAGGACCTGATTGTGTGTACAACGCGCAATATTGGTGGATCGTGCACTCAATATTATGGGAAAGCTAAACGAAAGGGATTGTTAAAATAATGGAATCCAATGACAGGGATTGAAATACACACCAAAGTCGAAAGAGGGATATAATCCAGTGAAGTCCTGAAGCAGCTGAGCTCCTTGCTGGCGGCAATGCGGATTGATTTTGAACCCTGAAACCCGCATCACGTGTCTAGGAAAAAAGTAGCGTCAGTGAGATATAAGCAGGAAAGATTTCCTGAGAACATACCCATGCAAAGAGCATGCGTATTGAAGCAGGGTTTTCAAAACCATGTGAGCAAGACTTAAATAAGATACTTGGGTATATGAGTTGGATTGAACTTTGAAGCTGAGTATTGCTAGAAAAGATATATTGTGAATTCAAAGTCAATGTAACTCTAAAGACGTTTACCTGGTATGTCAATGTCAAAGTGGCATGTAAGAAGTGCTGCGATTGTATACACATGCTCTAGCTGGAAAAGAAGAATCATAGCAGCTAATTACAGCCTGCAAGTTATGTCAAAAAGGAAAAGATTTGGAATCCAGCCCAGAATTGGCATTGATAGCAAGAAATTCATTTAAAGATGCTGCAGTATGATATGAAAGGGCTTTGGGATGTAGAGAGAGACTGGCAAGAGTTGTATAGCGGCTGAATATAGCCTGCAAGTTTGGCGAAAGGTGAAGTTCAAATCGGCTGAGTACAGCCTGAAGTTCAGTATGAGATTGGTTCGGGATAGATACTGGAGCTCGTTGGTTGGAAGGTTACATGAGGGGAGAAAAGAAAGGACCAGGACGGCGCCAAATCGCATCTCTCCAAGATCAGATCTTACATAAGGGTTTGCGAAAACTTCCGGCCGAGCTACCCCTGGTTCGGCAAAGAACTTTTGGGGTGATCAAAGTGATTCATGCGAAGACCTAATTGAGGTCAAACACACGGCAATTTTTATCCATAAAGCAGACTATATACAGTTAAGCCAACAAGATACAAAACAATGTTACCCAGAGTTCAGCCAAGGTTCTTGAAAATCGAGTTCCAAAAATGAGTCTCGTTCTCCTCCTGTTTGGGACATCAGTAAAAGCAAAATGTAGAGATTGAGCTGTAAAATAATGTTGGCCTGCGTACTGGTACTGTGAATAGAAAGGACATTGATGCCGTCAATGGTCAGACCCCATACAGCCAATGCTTGGCGCAGAGGAGCAATGTGAGGATCACTTCCTTCTAGCATCCTGTATGTAGCAAGCGCCTCCTTCTCCTGACGTGCAGCTTCTTGCTTGATTGCAGCCACTCTTGACAAATAGTACTCCTTGTCAACAGTTTCCCCAGAGGCCTTCTGAGCCTCAATCTCATCCTGTAATTGTGTTTGTTCATGAGCAAGCCATTGCAAGACTTATGTGCGATGGAAGGAGAGTTGGTGGAGCGATAGGCAATATCAAGAATAGGAAGAAGGCATTTTGAAGGGATTTCTTGAGCGACGGTAAGCGGTCCACGACCAGGAACAGGGACAGATCGGCCAGCCTTGTCACTAGTAGAAGAGATGAGTTAAAACTAAAAGTCAAAAGAAGCAAAGACATACGTAGAAGTAGAGGTGAAGCCCAAAATGCAACGAACAAGGCAATCAAGTTCCAAAGCAGTCTTCACGCTCATGACGATGTGCATGCCACTACCTTGTGCTTCCATGAACTGTAACGCGAATCAGTAAAAGAACTAGAGTGGAAGACGAAGGAACTCACCCCTGCGTGAGTACTTGCAGTTGGTCTAGACATCTCCATTGCAGCCCATAGCAAACTCATAAGAACCTTCTTTATTGATATCATCAAAACCTCTGGCAACCATGACCTTGGCCTTGCCTGACAAGATGGTGTCACAAGCAATTTTGAGAGACTGTAAAGCGTTGGCACTATGAAAATAGATAATGAACCATCTTTCAGACGACCATCAAAGTGCTTGATGTACCCCATCATCCAAGCCATTTCAATAGCACCTTCAATGGATGGTGAATGAGCCTCAAGCCTCCATCTCCCAGCGAGTACGCGAATTACCCCATGGCCCAGCTTCACCAGAGCCTGTGATGACCATGACTTTCTCTAAATCAATCAGATCACAAAGCTTGGTGACATTGATGAGAGTTTCCTGAGTCTCGAGATCAGGAAACTTGAAGCGGAAATTAGCGCGAGGGAGAACATCGACAGTCTGGATCAAACATTCTGTGTCAACTCTGTTGAGAATCTTGTAGTCAGTGGCGTTGTCATGAGCGATAGCGCAACGGAGGTCACTCTCCTTCATCAGAGAGCTTTGAATACGAGTAGTGATCTCTGCCAGGTCAGGGAGTCGGTCCATCCCACCATTGAGATCAGCCCAGATCGGTTCAACTTGGGTGATACTGAAAAGAAGCGGGTGCATAAGACCAAGGATATTGAAAGCCATCTCCTTTTCAGAGAACGTGCGGATGCCATAGCTTTTGAGCTTGTGAGCAACAATGTTTCTCGGCCCCATAAGTGTTGTACCACGAGTCCACCTAGTAAAAGAAAGTTGGAAATGACCGAGGCTCAATAAAAGTTGCAACGTACCCAATAACAGCCCCAGTGAGACTGAGATATTCACCCCAGCTTTCTGAAGTCCAATGCTGGAAGAGCGTTTCCAAAGAAATCTTCGAGTTGGAGTACAAGCTGTCATTACCGAACAAACCGTGGTTGGGGGATAATGGAAGGATGACCTGCATCGGACAAGTGAGGAATTGTCAGCTGGCTTGCTTTCCCTTGACTGCTCCCAGAATATGCAACAAGTTGGTCAACATGATGCAGTGAGCCAACTCGGACTTGTTGTTGATACCATCAATCTCACAGCCATTCTCAGGAATTCCAGCAAAGGGAAGAATGAAGTTGAGATCCATTCCAAATGTAGTTAACAAGAGCTTCCATGTCCTGCTTCAAGTCTTGGTTGAAAGGTACGACGGTAAGAGCAGATCCGCGACTTCCAAATGTCTGGAATATAGACTGGTAATATTCAACTGTTGAGCGGTTGTGGCGGGATGTGGTGATGACAATGTGCACACCACCAGAAAACAAGCCCTTGACCACTTCAATGCCAATTGAGCCTTTACCAACTCTGGTGAGCAAGGCATTCTTAACCTTGAAAGTCGTTCCGGCGGTGGCAATCTTGTGGAGGATGTCGAGGTAGACACTGGTAAGGTTGCTGCTGTACTCCCAGTTGGTCCCAACCTTTCTCTTCAGATGCAGAAGAGGGACTTTATCAGCAGATACAGTGGCAATACCAGATACCTGAGGTCGGAGGAACTGCAATGAGGACCTTCGGCTTTGAGGAGTGCGAGGGCGAGGTTCAGCACCTTTCGTTCTCAGCGAGCAAACAACACCTTCATAAAGAGCCTTGATGCGGTTTTTCTGGTCATCGCTGATCTCTGACTGGGACTTGACGATTGTCCAGAGCTTCATCACATTGTCCTCTGGATATTGATGGCACCCGAGACCGTATCACTTCGAGCCATTTCTTCCATGTAGGCCTCCAATTTGCGAATGTTCTCACGCAAGACCTCCATATAAACAATTTCACCCTTGTGACCTCTGTATGCGGAGCAGCTGGGAAAGTGACTAGAATGGTATAGTATAAGTAAAGTAAAGATAACTGTTATGAAAAAAAACATACCATCTTTATAAACGGGTGGTTGCCCAATAACTTGACAAGTGTTGTGGATGAGTTGTTGACCGAACTATTTGGTGAGCTTGTAGGTTTCTCCCTTGCTCAGATCACAGTGTACTGCATGTACACCAACATCTCAGGGTCAGCATGGTTGAGAAGATGGATACAGCGAGCTGTAATTTTGTGATCGACAGTCATCCAAAGAATATATCCTAGTACATTATCAGGGCGTCCTGACGGACCCAGTTCCAAGACAAGTCAAAGTAACAAGCTTTCAAAGGATCGAAAACAGGCTGGAGGTTCCCGTGTTCCTTCGCAATGCTATCCAACTTGGCCTGGAGAGCTGCCGAGTTGGCTTTCTCAGCATCAAATGCAATTTCACCTGAACAAGAGTCTCGTTTGAAGTAGTGCATGGTGAAACGCTCCTGCTCAGCCTGGAACTTGGTGAATTCTTTGCTGTTGATAACAGCACCCCACCTCCACCGCCACCTCCACCACCTGCAGCTCCAGGGGCCACCAAAGAGATACCTGAACATTGAGCATACACTGTGGTAACCCCGTCAAGCCAAGCTTTTGCCTCAGCTTCCGAACCCAACCACTTAGCGGGCTCCATGGTGGTACCAAGAAGAAGAACGCCGTCAGCCCGTAGAGGGCCCAAACCCACAATTTCAAAAGATGTGCCTTTATAGCCGATGAATTGAAACCACCAGGGAGCTTACCACCAATCAAACGTGAAATAAGGCCGGTGGTGTACTTGCCTAAAGCTCCGCTGTGGCCACTACCCAACGCTGGTCCGAGTTCCTCAAGAGGCAGCTCCTCTCCCTTCTCAGGAGCAGAGGAAAACTCCTGCTGTAGATTGTCTAAGATCTCGTTCTGAAGGGTAGACTTTCCGCCAACGAGATCCTTGATAGATTTTGACATGGAAATCTTGCTGACCGGCTTCTTCAGCTTCTGCGAGACAATGGCGATGAGTATGTTGGAAGACTTGATAGGGACGTCTTCAATGCTAGCAGCTAGACCGGATGCGCCAACGGGAGCGGTGACGGTGACAGGAGCAGGCGTGGATGCAACAGGGGCAGAAGCAGCAACAGGCGCTTCGACTTCTGGCTCGCTGGCTGCACTTGCAGTCATCCTCAAACAAGTAATAAATCTCCTTCGAATGTTTAGCGTGGCAGAGGATTTCCCGGGTAAGAGAAACACAGCCGTCCTGCATCTCGTACTTGGCCTTGAGCATATGAGTTGCCATGCCAGTGAGAGTTGGAGAAGGACCGAGTTCGATGAGCCGTTCAAAGTGGAATTTTGCAAAGAGGAGATCCTGCGTTTGAATCTAGCAAACAGGTGACACAAACTGATAAGCCAATAGCTCAACAAGGATGATGTACACCAGCTGCTGGCGTTTCGCAGCTGACCCCACTTATCCTCATCCCACTTCCTCAGGACTTTGCCGAGACGAGGAGAAGAAGTTTGATCGTAAATAATTTGAGCGTACTCTCGCGAGACGTCGAAGGGTTTGGCAATCAGATTGGGGATGTAGTTCCCAATGAGTACATCGGGATTCAAATGCGTGGGGTCAATCTTCTTGGAGAGATCTATCATACAGAAGTTAGTAATTTGATGACCAGCAAATATAAAGAGCTTACAGGTTCGGAAGGGCATAACACCGGCCCAAAGATACCTTGAGTGGAAAGGTATGTCGATTCCAGGAAGAGGAATGACCGTGACACTCTTGGACAATGTCTCCAAGCATTTCCTAGACTTTCTCAATGGAGAAGGTCTCGGTCAACTAAAAGAATTCAGCTGTGAATTGAACGTAGTGCAATGTATTGATATTACATACCTTCGTGATATCTATCTTCTTGACCTTAAGGTAATTCAGGACGTTCGCCATAGTCTGCAGTGCAACCAGCTCTCCGGCGCATACATATTGTTGTCCCTATAATAAGAATAAGTAAGAAAAAAGCAACAGAAAAGTAGATTAGACCACATACCTCAACATTGTAGTTTACAATCTCCAGAAGAGTGCCAGTGAGCTGAGAAATGGATTCAACCACTTCCCACAAAGCAGCATCACTAAAGCTCTTGGAAATACGGCTCGGATTGACAGCGCACATAGTGTAGTTGGAACGGTTTTCGGAATCACGTTCAACAGCATGCTGCATCATAATTTCACAATAAAAGACAATATCAACAAGAGCAGAGATGGCAAGAACATTGGCAATAGATGCCAAAGCAGAAGATTCACTGAGGGAGTGACCAGCAAATGCACAGTCGGTCTGGACAAACCCTTTGGCGCGCATGTCTTCGAACGCCGCCTTCTTGGTAACAACGAGTGCAATCTGAGCAAATTGCATGGCAAAGAGCAGACCATTAGGGTGGCTGAAGGTGTACTTGGGAGTACGAATGTCGACGAAGAGGGGGGGTTTTGATGTGCCCATCCTTATCCGTAGTATCGTAAGACATCTCCATGTAACATTGGCGGATGGCTTGCCCTTTGATACCACCGAAATGGACAGTCTTGTCCTTCGGGTTGTCCTTGACAATTTCGAGGATGGAGAATCTGTATACCATGCGAAGATGTTTGTCGGCACCGTCCTAGACAGCATGTCGGCACCATCCCAGACAGCACGTTGGCACCATCCCAGACAGCACGTTGGCACCATCCCAGACAGCACGAGCACATTAATGCCAATAAGCATGAGCAAATGGTCAGCTGGACAGTGGGTCGCGTCCAATCTCACCCTAGATAAAGTAGTGGTAAGGAAGAGCCATCAGTTAATTGGATAAGGCTTACCCCAGTATCACAATGAGAAGCAACTTCATACGCCCTACTGTAAGATCACAGTACAGCTCACAGTGTTGTACCATCTCCAGGAATATGGGCAGCTAAAGGAAAGGAAAGGCATGGTTAAAATGATGTGATCCAATGACATGGATTGAGAAACACACCAGAATAGAAATCCAGGGAGGTCCTGAAGCATACCATGCGAAGAGGATGCATATAGAATGATTTCAAACAACTGAGTGCAGCCTGCAAGAACACTCGACGGATCCACTTGAACGGGAAGATGGATTTGCCAAACCGTGCGAGTGAGACTCTCGAATAAGACACTTGAATAGACAAGATGGATACAGCGAGCTGTAATTTCGTGATTGACAGTGGTGAGACATGAGTTCAACACCATTGGAGATGTTTGCCGAGTAGTATAGATATCAGAACGGGCTTCAACTGGGCAATCGTTGTATTGCTAGATTGAAGGCTGAATTTACTGCGGGTGAAAACAGCAAGTTGAGACGAAGTTGGATTTGGGATTCAGCTGAGTACAGCCTGAATGAGATTGGAGCCGATAGTCAATGGAAAGAAATCCATTAAAGCAAATGCGTAGAGCATCCGAAGGCATCGTAGATAGATAGAATAAATTTGCTGATAGCGGCTGAATACAGCCTGCAAGTTGTTTCAAAACAGAAAAGACTTGGGAATTCGGCTGAGTACAGCCTGAATGAGATTGGAGTTGATGGTCAATGGAAAGAAAGCCATTAAAGCAAATGCGTAGAGCATCCGAAGACGTCGTAGATAGATAGAGTAAATTTGCTGATAGTGGCTGAGTGGCTGAATACAGCCTGCAAGTTGTGTCGAAGTTGGATTTGGGGTTCGGCTGAGTACAGCCTGAATGAGATGGGAGTCAATGGTCAACAGAAAGAAAGCCATTAAAGCAAATGCGTAGAGCATCCGAAGGCATTGTAGATAGAATAAATTTGCTGATAGCAGCTGAATACAGCCTGCAAGTTGTGTTAAAAACGAAAAAGATTCAGCTGAGTACAGCCTGAAATTGGCATGGCACAAAAAGACAATAAGGAGAGATTTAGAGAGAGACAGAGGGATTACATGATGGAAGAAACAAAGGACTGTGGTCAAGTCAAGGTCAAGTTACTGAGCTGCCAAGGGTGGCTCATCAAAGGATAAGATAAGGATGCGTGCGAGTCGGCATCTTGCCGATAAGCACTTATCCATCTCCTTCCAGACTCGTCGCTCGTCTGCAAAAACAATATTTCTCTTATCTCCACACCCTCCCATCCCTGGACTCGAGTCCTGACGTTCCGGTCCTGTTTATCCGTGTGTGTGTGTGTGTGTGTGTGTGTGTGTGTGTGTAGTGAATTTTTGCCCACCCATACGCGGGGCCACACATATTGCACTTTATAACTAATAATAAGTATTCTAACAAGTTTTCAAAAAATAATACACGCTAGATTTTGCATTATTGTCCATTCCAAAAACTTTGTCCTATCGCATATGGGTCTCAAGCCCTTGAGCCTTTACCAGCACGACTCGGCCCTCTTTGCTCCCATTCCCTCTCTTTGCCGGATCTGTGGTAATTGCTCCTGCCATTGGACTGCTCCTGATGCTGACGACGGTACTGATGGTGGTGGACATTATTTTGTACGCCTTCCCTATCCACATTGTCTCCCCACTCTTGTTTTTTTACCGTGATTTTCCTTCTGGCACAATGCCTGAGTGTGGTCTGGTGGCAAGGAGGTGGAGGCTGTGTGGTGACAACGCACCAATTGGCATCTGAGGCGGATTTCTCTACTTCCTTGTCAGGATACAGTCCATGCCAATCTAGGCCGAGGATATACTGCACCTGACATTTTTGTACGTTTCGGGGGTCAAGAAGATATTTTTTTGCCGCTTTCGCGTCGTCGGTGGTACTGGTCTTGATAAAAAAAAAAAGTTCTTTGCATTGGGTAGGTGAACAAGTTGTATGCGCTGGAATTTGGAAACCGGAGTATATTGTTCGACGAATTGGATGAAGCTGAAAATGTTCTGTTCATTTCTTCCTTTGACTACCAAGAAAGCGGTGGGATGCTTAGAGATGGTGAATTTGAGAGGGGGACGACTTGGATGATTGTTGGGATTCAGGCCAGGGTCAAAGCGCGGGTGCTTGGGGTTTTCAAAGCTCTGTGATTCCCCTGGCCGCTTCAAGGTAACGCTCTCGACTGTCGCGGTAGTGAGAGATACGGAGGTGTTGCTCAACTGAGAAACCATTTGGACCACTGACTGTTGTTTCGCAAAGCCGCCTTCATTGACTGAGGTGAGATCCGCCCCAGACTCGGAGCAGTCCGTAGAATCTGACTGAGAAAGGATGTGATCCTCAGCTGACTCTGGCTGCTGTCCCACAACGCCCTTATCCATGCCTGCATTGACCAAGCTAGTGAGGTCCATGGCGCCATCTGACGCATGATCCTCAACTGTCTCCAGCAGCGTCAAGCAGAGATCTTCAAGTTGTTCTGCAACAACCTGGATGGCATCTCCATCGACAGAGGTAATGAGGGCTGTCCCAGAGCAATCCACAGCGTCTTCGAGCTCTAATCCTGAGAAATGAACTTCTGTTTCCTCCTCCTTCACTTTCTGTTCCTCCTCCTCCTTTGCTTTCCGTTCCTCCTCCTCCTTTGCTTTCCGTTCTTCCTCCTCCTCCGCTTTCCGCGTCTGTTCAAGTCGATGGAGATAGTAAGCAACAAGGAACAACAGTGCCGGGTAAAATTCTACATACCTTCTTGACAGGGCCAGATACAATTTCAATCTCGTCGTCTTCATCCTCATCATTAATCTCCAGAACAATCCTTTTCACTCCCAGCTCAAGCGCACTCATGTAACAAGAAAGGTCCATTAACCCAGTTTTTGGAGTGTTTGTTGCAGGGACAGGGTCAGACGCAATGAGTGGAGGTTCTGGGGATGGGAAAGACCACATATTTATATTTATTTCCGGCAAGTTTCAACACTTCACAATTGATTCGTCTAGAAATTTGGTCTGAAAAAAAGCCAAATCACCAGCAGCGTTCATGATTTTCAAATTTTGGGCATCAGCGAGATATGAAGACATCGCCGTACCTTCAATCAGGTTCATGAACTTCAGTATGTCTGATGGGAGCTCTTCATCGGAGTCTGGCGCTCGCCAGTGAAGCCAGAAAACTGGCACCTGAGCAACGTAAAGATACCACTTGAGCATTTGGAGATCCATCCCATTACCCCAGATGCCCATGAAATGCTCATCCTGCATTTTGCATTGAGTAACTGAGAGATGCCAACCAGTGTCCACCTGCTTTTGAATCAAGACATCTGACATTGTAGTCCATGACTCTGCAATTTTGAATCGGCGCTGTATAGCTGCCATTTTTGGGACATAAGTGCTAAATGACATGAGCGTGCCAAGATTGCAAATCTCCTCGACACTGGGCAGGAGAGATTCCCAAGAATGCACAAACTTCAGCCATCTTTCGAGGACAGGATTGTTTGACTGAGATATGCTTTGATTATATTGTTTCTCCGACTGACCGCGCCTAAAAATGAGAGTGTTAAGGTACTGTTTTTGGGCAAAACCGTCGGTAAGCAGGTCACGACTTTCCGATTGCCAGACCTCATAGAGGTTTTTGTATTCTGGACGTTTTAGCAAGTCTTTCTCGGCATATTCTAAGAGGCGAACAAAGGGGAGACTTGGGAAACGGCGGTCATAAAACTGTGGCATCAGTGTCACCTTTAGCTGCTGGATCGATGTATCAAACAAGGGGGGTCTGCCTTTTTGACTGATACATCAATATGGGTGATCTCCCATTCCTCTACAATACTATCCTTTTGCTTGCTACTATACCCTACTATACCTTATGCCTCTGCCATACACCCACTATGGGGTAGATGCATGGGCGGGAGCTCTACTCAAGCTCATCGCTGTACTGCCACATCACCTGCCCAATGCGCCAAATGATATTCATCAATTGGACATTGGCAGGTACGTTTACCCTGCCGCCTCCCATATGCCTGACACCAGGTGCATCACTCCCCGATGCATCGTCCCAATCACCCCAGGGTGTTGGTCCTGTCGTTCCCCATTGTTCCCCACAATGAGCGCAATTATCCTATACGAGCATTCTGCAAATCCCGTACAATTGCCGAGCTGCCGTTATCGTGTGAACATCATTTCGGCATTCCTCTGCCCTCCTTTGCTTTGCTTCTCCTTCTCTTCTCCTTTCCGTGGTATTCACTGGCGCTTCTCATTGCGGTTCATCTGCCTACCATCCATCAACCAATCTTTTGCTTCTTGTCGCTCGACACGGTTCATACCGTTAAACGCAGTCAACGTACTCATTTGGTATTGCTTCCACATCATGGACAACGATGATAGGCCCCAACGCGTTAGGTTCGTTTGATGCTACTTTTTATGTCTTGCTTCATTTGACCTCATTGTTTTTCTTAGGTCACTTAGTCATGGAGAGAGACACGTAACGGAGCTTTTAATCAATCCTGGACTCCAAAACTTCTTCATGTCGCCGCATGCTATTTCGTACGATATTGGGTGCGTGTTCCACCGGTGAGTCTTCCTACTCTAGCAGCCTGGTCTTTGACTAACATTGGTTCTAGCCACGTAACTGCTTTGCTCGCATACGTGGAACGCCCTCTGTTATCAACACACCCTGGAAATCTACTTTGTACGACACATCGAGCCCAATACTGCCATCTTTGCAGTCCTGCGCAGGCTGATCCGCACTCTCATCATTGAAACACACACACTGCTCAATACTTGCTGTTCCCAGAAGCCCTGCTTCATCTCACTGTCCTTCATGCACTGTAGCATAATAGCACCTATGTCCTGTAAATGTATCTATGTCTTGCAAACGTACCATGAGCACAAGACTCCTCAGTTGCTATTCGAATCATTAACAATGTAATACAAATTCATGTGTGCCATAGATTTTAGCGAAAATTTTTGATTTGAACCGTTTTACCGTCTGCGTTTCGCTATTGGGACCATGCCAAGTAATAAACTTCCTTCCTTCCTTCCTTCCTCCTCCTCAGTGCGTGATATTGCGCCTTCAATGTTTCGGCTAAATACAATCTATGCACAATCGAAAGCGGACAATATAGTACAAATTGATGTAGTAATTCTACAGTACTACATGAAGTTCTACTACATATGATAACTGTTAGATAGATGTACACAAAGTGGTCCTATCCGCGCATACGTTCCAAAGAATGGGTGAGATCACCAACAAAGAATGACCAATCCGCACAAACTCGCTCCCGTTTTTGGTTATCCCGGTAACCATCGCCCCTCATCAACTCAGTGTACACACTCTAAAAATACAATGCAGCAATCACACTCAAGAGGCTGTTTTTCCCGGAGCATTGGAACTTGGCCCAATCCCGAACCCCCTTTGCCTCAACGAAAGTGTTGCTGGCACCACCGCCAGAAAGAGTCCTCCACAATGGCTGCAAAGCTGCATACCACCCCCTAAAACCTTGACCATACACTTCCGGATCAATATTTGTACCCTTGTAGGTGATGGCACGAGCGCACGCAATCCACTCGCCTACCACAGGCGGGCGATTCTTTGCTGCAAGCGCTGGACTCTCCATAAACTTGCGTGCCACCTCAAAATCAACCCAACCTTGAACCAGCTGCATCCAAGGGCTCGAACCCTTCAAGCCTTCAAGGCTTGTGAACATTGTGATACCGTTCGTAATATATGCCGGTGCGTCTTCAGGCACCTGAACTGTAAGAAAGCCAGGAGAGGCTGGTGCTGCAGGTGGGGAAGCAGGCGTGTCCAACGGAGTGCTGCCAGTCAAGTTGTTCATTGTGCTTGATGCGCCTTTTCGTGTGACTGGCCTAGGTACCGGTCAAGGCTTCTCCAGCGCAGAAGCCTCACCAGAACCCGATGACCGACCCTGCTTCGCAGCTCTGTCTGCCTTTCCATTATTGCATCCCTTCCGCTTCTTTGAACCAGCCACAGAAATATTGGTTGACACCTCATCCATTGTAACATCAGCTGATGCAGTTGATGGAGTAGGATCGGTGATGGCCATTGTTTCAGTGTCCGTAGCCATGGAACTCGAAGGATCATCAGTGACAGCAATAGCAGAGATCGTGGTGTCAGCACCAGGGCTCGAAGGAGTGAGATTGGAGGCAGTAGGTCCGCCAATGGGATCCAAAGGAGTAGGTCCGGGAATAGTGGAAGAGATTGTGGTGTCAGTAGCAGGACTCGAAAGACTAGCAGTAGCACCACTAATGGGAGTCAAAGTAGTATGGTCGGTGGCAGTGGAAGAGGGAGGAGTGGAAGATCAAGCTGGCTCGTCAATAGGAGTGGAAAAGCAAGCTTGGGCATTGCTGGTACCCGAATAAATAGCCGGAGGAACACTCGCGGAAGGCTCAGAAACAGCCGCAGGAGTAGGTGAAGGAGTAAAGGCTGAGCTTCCAAACACCTCTCTCTCCAAAAACAGCACGCTGCCTCCCGGATTCTCCTGCATAACCACGGCCAACGACTTCATTTCATCGTTCACCGGTAACGCTCGGGATTGGCATGTTTCAGTAGCTATGATAGGAAGTCAGAACTTAGGATTCAACAAAACCCACACAATGAATACAAACTTACTGTAACATAACTTCAAAAATTGACCAAAAACAGGCAAAACAGCGTGTTTATAGGGTACATGCATTGCAGTGCCAAAGCTCAAACCAATGCAGTCTGCGGAAGTACCGCCGTGCAGATTAATCATGTTTAAATGGCCTGTAAGATAAATTCATATAAACCTGAGTAAAATATGAGGGTCCAGCAAACAACTCACCTCCATTGGCGGGCTCAGGACCACCAGCCATCATAGTGACTGCCCATCCAGTGGCTTCGCTAACAGCATCCAGGATAGGTTGAAGGAAGGAGATAATGTTGTTGATACATCTAAACTACAATGAGTGCAATCCAATGAAATGGGGGGTAAGCATACCTTTGGCGTTCGGCAGGTTCATCAGAAAATTCAACTGTTTCCTCAACCCACACCCTCACAGCTTCTTTGTGTGCCCTAGTCAACCGATCCTCCCAATCCGCCCGAATCATGTCACTCAGCTCGCTCCACTTCCGTGTAACGATCTGGTTATGAATTTTAAGAGGCATGGCCTTATCGTTAGATGTTAGGACTGCAGGCCTCGTAGCCCTCCACGCCTCAACAGCCAGTTTGTGCTTGGTGTCGATAGTGTCCTTCACCCCTGATTCTCTGAGCCAAAGAGTTTTGGCTGGGACTTTCTTAGGCTTGTCCGCAGCAGATCCGGTCAGCAAAGTGATAAGTTTGGCAAAAGCGGGGTCCTTAGTAGCACTATCCTTGTTTTCGCGATCATAAACATATTTCAACCATCGGGCGATTTGCTGGAGAGAAAATAAGAAGATTAGGTGCTCGACCAGCGTCGACTAAATTTGAGTGCCTACTGCATTCTTGGTGCACACAAAATCTCCACGTTGTTGGATTAGAGCACTGCGTTCCTCTGAACTCATCGTCTCCCAACCTTCTGGGTCTTCTTCACGTTGAGGTGGGGCTTTATTGTTCACGGCATTTAGCTCTGCCTCACTCGGCTCATAGTCATCGCCTTTGGAGACCGGAAAATGCAGATAATATTGTCGACAGATATCCTGACGAACTTCCTTTACATTTCCATCTCTTGCAGCCTGTGTGTATTCCTCTCTGGTGGATTCAAGAAACACCTTGCGTGCACCGCAGAAATTCCCGGGATTTGGCATACTGTCAACAGGTGAGTGTCATTGAGATGAGCCTACCGATATGCACTGACCTGTTTGCCAAAGAATCAAAGCATATTTTTCGAAAAGAGAGGTTGCAATAAGTCAAACGAATATTTCAGAAAGGTAAGGGATGCTTTTTCAAGTCTTCAAAATGGGTGTACATCCACTTATCTCTCTGCCAGCCATCGCACAATTTACAATTCTGGACCTACGGCTAATTGTAAAACTCAGGTTTGCACATTTCATCATCGGATCTAAAATACATCAAAGTCACAAATGTGGTCGTCCTCGTCTACTGCTGAACCACGCGTCTGCAGCCTTTTCAGCCACCTCCAACTTCCTCATTTGATTTTCTCGTCATACTAATTCATGAACACCAGGTCCCTTTGTTCTAGATGGGTGGTGAGCTCCTCGTTTCACTGTATTTCCTCATACATAACTGACCTAAGGTGTCGTTCCGCTTGTTTCCTAGCAAGCTCCTGGCGCCTCATTGCCCTGTATCGTGCAGTGGCCTCGCGGTGTTGGATCCGCTCGCTGCCCTTCTGTTCTTCCGTTCTGCCAGCTGATTTCAATCTTCGCCTAACAAACTCAACCGATTAGTACAGTTGCAAAGAAAATGAGATGGTCCATTTTTCACTGTTCGTGTCTTTGTCCAGCCAATTTTTCCCGGTTTCTATTATTAATCATTAGCCCCCATTACTTTTGTGTTGCACCAGAGTACTTACTTTGCATAATATTCACATCGCTGTTGCAATTTTTGTTCTGACTTTGTCCTTTCCATTGGGGGAGTGTTTACAATGCCATTTCAAGCCTGTCATTTATAGGGTATGTTGCTTTGAAATGGATACGACATCTCGCACGTATGATATGCTATCCATCTATCTCAATTTGCCAATTTCATATCTCTACTGCACCGGAAGTTGACCTTGTTAATAAACATCACATGGTAAAATTATTTTCGAGTCGAGACATCTGCCATTCTTGCTACCTAATGATCACAATAACACGACACTACTCTTGACTAAGACTAGCCCTCAGAGCTTGCTCAACAGCCTCTTCCTCATTGTAGTCAACGCGAGTCTGCTGGCTAGCCATTAGTGACTGTTCAATAGCTTCAATCTCATTGTATTCCACTTGAGTGAGACTGGAGAGATCACCGGCAAAATTGTATTGCTCCTCATCTGCATCGATATCGATATCAATTGGACCAGAGGTAGGAGCAGATGAAGTTGAACCATCAGAATCGCTATCGGAAATTACAATTGGCCCAGAGGGCAGTGCGAACGACCTAGAACCAGAGGCAGCATCTTGACCCTGCTCCTCGAAGGCCGCAACAAGGGCCTCGCGATAGCTGTACGCAGGCAAGTCGTCAATGGGATAGTGAGGATTACCGTCCGCAGGCTCCCGCTCAATCGTGACCCTGCCATTGCGATGCATGGACAGAACAACATCGTCCTGATTGAGAGGGTGAGACTCGTCGATCAACGGATTGGCGGAAACAACCATTGCAGGGAGCACCTGTACGCCCAATAGACCGCGACTGGTCTCGTTGTAGATGCGCGAGTAATAATCAAAGGCTTCATGCATATTGTTACACTTCTTCCACGCATTGGAACTGACATGTAGAGTGAACTCTTGTGCGATCGACCTGGAGGACCATGAGTGAGGGCTAGTGAGACAGGTAGCATACTCACAAAGAGGGGAAAAATCCAACTTGAGTGCCATGTGTGACAACATAGATAGGTCCTGGTTGCATAAAGTTAAGATCATTCTGAATCTCATCCAAGGGATGCGAATGGCGGTAGGCTTTGAAGCGCCAGACCCCCAGCAATGCGCTGGAATGGTGCTGGCCTGCAGCAGGTTCTGTAGCACTAAATAACTAGTCAAGAAATGCTGTGGTGTTTCATCGAATGGTAAACTCACACTGGAGAGGGATCAACGCAGGGGGAACCTATCAGTCCGATGGCTGAGTGGTGTGTAGGAGCAATACGGTAACAAAACGCGGTATTGGTATGCGTAGGAAAGATTGTGGGCGGGTTGCAGGTCGGATGGTCGGTATCCATGCTATGATGAATGACGAGGCCAACAGCATGACCTTCACGCTCGACAAGCATGGCTGGAAAATGAATTTAAAAACAGTTTTTCTCTTTTGGACAAATGGCTGCCTTACTCTCGCCAGGCCCCAAGTCAACATGACGATACACTAGTTAAAAGAAAAATATTAGTTGAGGTTTAATGAGAAGAAAGACAAGGCTTACCATGTTGGAGTCCCGTCATGTTAAATTGCAAGCAGGAGAGTTGTTTAACGAAGTCGAGAGCTAGGAGCAAATTTGGGGGGATCAATTTGTGAGTTTTCGCGTTTTTATAGTCTTCCAGCTCTTTCTGTATGAAGGTCAAAACATCCTTGGCATAGAATAGACCTGTTTGCAATGCCGTTAGCGTAAATCAGAGCAGTCCAAATATTAGTGCACCTTCCGGCTGTTGATGGGGTGTCTGGCAGTAGGAAGAGGTATCT
The DNA here is from genome assembly GCA_009733575.1 of Gymnopus androsaceus JB14. Taxonomy (NCBI): domain Eukaryota; kingdom Fungi; phylum Basidiomycota; class Agaricomycetes; order Agaricales; family Omphalotaceae; genus Gymnopus; species Gymnopus androsaceus. Next base: position 56,325 of record ML769515.1, on the reverse strand, counting down.
GGTTGAGTTTGGGTGAGTATGATGGTGGTAAACGGTAAGGATGGCAATTTTTCTGATTTCATGTGGATCGATAAGCGCCGTTCCGATTTCTTCTTCCGTATCTTCCATTGGCATTGGCCTTGAAGCGCCTCTTCGGGTTTTTGATGGCGCAACTGGCATGGAGCTCTCCAAATACGAGACCCACGTCTTTTACTCGAACACAATGATCTCCTCATCCAAACCATCCCTTATCCAGGTTGAACTACCAGCTTATAGGCGCTCGTTTACAATCTCACCAAACAACAAGAAGCCTACGGTGCTAGACATAAACAAGCCACTTCAAGCACCTGCCCCAGTTCACCACGAGATGAAGGATGGAGGATTATTTGGAGGGGACTGTTTTGGAAGCATAGAGAAGTGCTATCCAGGCTCACATACGCTTCAATGCAGTCTCAGGCTGTACTCAGCCGGATTCGGGCCAGTCTCAGGCTTCATTTTCAATGTAACTTGCAGGCTGTCTTCAGCCGCTGTACATTCATCTGCACACCCTTGAAGGGATTCTCGCTCTATTCTGCATCAACACAGTCTCAGGCTGTACTCAGCCTGATTTGGGGCCAGTCTCAGGCTTCATTTTCAATGTTACATGCAGGCTGTCTTCAGCCGCTGTACATTCATCTGCACACCCTTGAAGGAATTCTCGTTCCACGTCCACTACTTTGAATCTGGTAAGTATTTTTTAAAACTTGGATTGGCAATATATTTATAATGTTTTATCCGTAGGTTGAAATGCAACGCTGGGTCAAACCAGAGCATTGTTGCAGCGCAAATTCACACATTCAAAATTTCTTCCTCTATACTATCGAGTTGCTGAGATTGCCGGCTGTCCCTCTGACTCCACCAGCGCGGCCTCAGCTCCTACTCCTCCCATCCAGATTATAGCCCATCTAAACGCAATCCTACAGCAAATGTATGAGCCTACCTTCAATCCAAAGTCCATACCAGACAGGTCCAATTTATTGGGATATTGGGATTATCCTTAGACACCTGGCCTTGCCTTGATCTTTCTCCTTCTGGAACAATCAATGTGGCTTTGCTGGGAGTATTGGAAGCATACAAGACCTCAATCTCGCTCATACGAACATGAATCCCACAGTCAAAGCAGTTGTCCTGAAATGCAACCTAGAAAAAGTGAGGTTATTGGTCGCATCACAGTCTAATGTACGTACCAGTGCATGCGGATCGAAAGTCCATCCAGAGTCCTTATTGTCCCCGAGCAAGACGGTCGGCTTATCCGTTGGCTCGACACCGCGAATTGAACTCCACAGCTTTGCTGCCCACATTAAAACCTATTGGAGAAGTATGAAAAACTGAGGGAGTACCAAAAAATGCTATTTTACCTACCAACATGAGTGGTGCATGCTTCTGGTCTTTTATGTCTCGCCCAGAATTTTTCTCATACATTGCTCCCCAGCTGTCAAAAACTTCTATTTTTTGGCCTTCATAATCAATCAATGCTGAGTACCAGTGTCCACTTGGTTCGTGGATTGGCACGAAAACTTTATTGAAACAAGACAAGCCTGTGCATCTGTCACAGATTTCCCTATTTCATTAAATCTTATCTATGACATATTTTATTATCTTATCTTAGTGCATTATCTTGACACTTTTATTATCTAGTATAGATGTACATATGCTTCTTAGCTACTCCATCAAACCCTTGCAGGGATGTTATCTCCACCTTGCAGGGCTATTCAACCCTTGCAGGGATGTTATCTCCACCTTGCAGGGTTACCCAACCCTTGTAGAGATGTTATCTCCATCTTAACAGGGTTGCTCCACCCTTGTAGAGATGTTATCTCCATCCCAACAGGGTTGATCTACCCCTTGTTTCAGACCCACATGGATAGGTATCATGGGTCTTATGTAGTAGTGACTGGGGTCCCAGTCCCTTTGTATATAAGTAGACTGGTCTGAGCTCAGAGACCTCAGACTCAATAACATCTTCATTGTCTTCACACAAGCACTTCTCTTTCTACACACTCAGCTTAACCTTTGTTGCCAACCTCCAAATCCATAGCAGGTGAGTAAGGGATTTGTGATACTGAGGCAATTCATTCTACTTCCCGGCTATTAAGTCAAGCATTCCTGGTTTTCATCTCAAAGAGAGGTCACATCAGTCTTAGGACTGCAGGTGGAGCCTAACGTGCACACCTAGACGAGCCCGTTGTTGATTAGGAAAGGTCTTGGACCCAAGTGTCGGCTTGGTCTAGTTTTAGGGAGGAAGCTTCTCGGAGTGTTACCTAGCTTTACCAACAGATTCTACCCCTTGCCCGCTCTTTGCTGAGTGTGTTAAAAATGCCTACTCAAGTGACTTGCTATAAGACCTCGGTGAGGTCAGAGCTAAGTTTCACCCAAATGAACACAACTGGACTGATATTGTCAAGGTATTCGGTATGGGTAAGGTTTAAGCTAAGGTAAACAAGTGACATAACATGGTTTATATATGAGTGACATAACATAACATAATGACGTGTGAGCAAGTAATAGGGGGAGTTACACCCTCCCCAGCCAGATTGAGCCCACAGCTTCAATCGAGAAAGTAGCCCAGTCAATGAGCAGTCACAATAGTGTGTTGTGATGCCAGCATCGATGCAACCTGCAATTCAGACTATGACAATCATGATAGCGTGTTGTGAATGTCACAGTCTGGCACGTACCTCACGAGCATGTTGAGATATGTACCTGGCATTCATTTTGTGGATGAACCGGCATCAACCATGGCAATGTCTCCGGACTGGTCAGTCTGGGGGGCACGGCACTGGACGATGAGGAGCTAGGAGCCCCTGCCAAGTTGCTGCTCAACGCGATGGCATTGAGAGGACTGCCGTAAGGCAATCCACTGCTGCTGGGTGAAGGGAGAATGGGGAAGAACATCGTTCCGGGCACAGGGATACTTGGGCGGACAAGTAATCCAGTCGACAACCAGGCATTCTCGTCGAATCCAGCCGGGACTGTACCCGTGGACACCACAGGGACTACTCGATCCCGTACCGCATGTGCCTTGTTGGTCAACAAGCTATTCGTAGAACGGAAGCCGGTGAGCCATTCGATGGCAAAAATGGCAGTGTCTTCTGCCATAGCGACAGTGATGCCCTGGGAGGCGTAGAACGCCGCCACACTTCCGAGTGTAGCGTTTCGGGTTTCAGTGTCAGGGTAACGCGACGTTGTGACTTCAGAGGCAACTGTAGAGCTTGCTGTCAGCGATTCGTACAGTCCTGGAGTTGCGAACAACTCCGTGGATATGAGGAGGAAATGTGTTTGCTCGATAGCAGGCGCCCCATTACGTGACCGAGGTGCCCTTCTCGAAACAAGAAGGCGTCCTCATAGGCTGCGTACCGAGATGTGATCTTCAGAATCACGTCTGATACCTCCCACAGAGTTGTTTGGGTGCTCATAATAGTATTGAGCCCAATACTCTGGCGAGTCGGAAAGGGTTGGATTCTTCATCCGTTCCCTCGCACGTTACACCAGACAATGATGCTTGCGTCGAAGGTGCAGAAGATTTATTCTTCTTTTTGGACTTTGCTCCCATTGGAGCGGTTGGTAAACTCCCTGTCGCATCATGCGGGGGGAGCTCTGGTTCTAGATCAGGCAGTACTGCCCGACCCTTCCCCTTATCGACCTTCTTGGGTTGTGTGTCATCCACAAACCGCAGTCTGAAGAAGTTGGAGATGACCATTCAATGTAGATCGTTCCGCTCATTCTCCGGGGTGTTGATGGCCGTCTGGAGAAATTTGGAACATAGTTTGTAGATTCTCCAGGGCTCTCTTCCCGGTTCAGACCCGGCGTCCTCGTATGTCCGCAATATGCGAAACATAGCTATCACCTCGAGGACAGTGGTGAAGTCTCCGGGCTTTTTAATAGTGCGGATCCCTCCTCCATGTGCTAAAGGCACTTTCATAGCCGTGTTACGGCGTGCATCTGCTGCGTCGCTGCCGTAGAGGACGAAGCCCTTGTATGTGCGATACCCGCCATCAGGTAGGTCCTCTGGATCCACGGGCTCTCGTGTGAATGGAGTCGGAGCAGTCAAAGACTGTTCCAGCTCACCTATCACAATGTCGACAGTGTCGATATCGGAATAGTTGACCATCTCCGCGTCTTCATGCTGGGATGAGGCAACGGCTGTCTGTCGTCGGTTCGCTTACGCTTTCCAGGATGGACAGCAGATTGGGAGGTGGGAACCTGATTTTCAAGTTCCTGGTTGCGAATCCTCAACCGAGAGACTTCCTCACGGAGCAGATCTGCTTCCAATTTGAATGCATTGCGCTCGGTACAAGCATTTTCGCATTCTCCTTGTAAATGTTTGATGGTGCGCTTAGCCTTGTCATAGTCGTCTTCAAGATGGTTGTAATGTTGCCGTCCATTGTCAAGTTGCGAATTCAACTCTCCAATCCAGCGGTAGAGGGACACAATGTCCTCTCTGGCCAAGTTGCTACCCATGGTAGTATGTCAATAGTAATTGACACGCTCTAGGTTGGCAGCTTGGAACAACGTCTTGTTGTCAACAAAGGCCGTCCCAATGTGCGCGAGCATTGCATTGCACTGAGGGCAGTGACCTCGCGCATGCAGCACAGTCCCCAGATTCTGGTTAAAGGCCCATGGCGTCACCACGGGTACCCCAGGATGCAAAGGGTGCATAGTCAAGCCTGGCGCTGGTCCAGTCATCAACATTTGCGAGTAAGGTGACGTGGCACTGCTAGTTGTCGCCGCTGGATTAAATCCTGCTGCGAAATTGGGGTTCAAGCCAGCTGTATGCTGGATCGAACCAAACACATAACTCGAAGGATAATATCCTTGAGTTTGGGTTTGGAAGCCCTGGTTGGTATTACCAGAGCTCAGTTGGGGAGGAGGGAAAGCAAAGTAGGCATGGGATTGGGGGTTTTGGGTAGGGAGGAATTGGGATTGGCATTGTGGCGTAAAGCCGCTGCCCATCGGGTTGAACATTGGACTAAGTCCTTTGTTGATCTGGTTGCCACTAGTGGCGTTTTGTGGCACAGCAGTATGCTGTTCCATCAAGTTTGGTGCGTTCAGGTTTTTGCTTTCAGCCATGGTCAAAGTTAAACTCTAAGAACTTTGAAAAATTCTCAATTGAATCAAGATTGAATGAGATTGATGGCCATGTGACCCATGACGGCGTTTTCGATCCTTATTTGGCCACACGCGCACTACTGTGTCAATTCCGTTACAGAATTGTCGCATGGCACCTTCCACCAGTCGGAAACCCCTTGCAGCTCTAGATATCTATCTAGAGCGGCCAAATCCTTACATGTATTGTAAGGTTCAGTGGTGAGATCACCTAGATTCCACTTTATGTGGAACATGAGTCTGCAGCCATCCCAGTGATGGCCAGTGATCTCTTCTACAAGCCATTCCACATCGGATAGCTCTCTGAAGTCGTATGGCTCTGCCATTGACCTCAGCGGAAAAAGGGCATCATCATTGGCTTGATGTCTCCTCAGTAGGCTAACGTGGAAATTGTTGTGAATTCCACGTTTGGCCAGCTCAGTTGGTAGACAGAGCCTGTAATCCGAAGTATTCAAATTTGCTTCCACAATTAGATAAGGTCCAATAAATTTGGGCAGGAGCTTCGCAGCTCTGCCTTTGGGTATGGACAGATTCTTTGTTGATAGGTAGACTAATGAGTCTACCTTCAATTCAGATTCCTTGCTACGCCGTTTATCGGCGTGGTGTTTCTGGATTGTCCTCGATTCAATTATCGAATCGTGGGCATCCATAAGATTTTGCAGAGCTTTGTCTGCGAATTCACGAATGCCTGGAGGTACATTATTTGTAACTTGGTATTCACGAATCATGGAAGGCATAAAGCCACCATCGAGTTCGAAGGGGGCAAATCCAGTGGATTCGCTTATACTCAAGTTTATGGCAAACTCGAGCATTGGGCATTTTTTGACCCAGTTCCTCTGGCCGGCGTCTACTGTCAACCTGAGTATCTGCCCAATAGAACAATTCATTTGTTCTGTCGCTCCATCCGTTTGTGGATGGAACGACATGGACATTAGGAGTTTCGCTCCCAATATCCAGTGAACTTCTTGCCACCAGTGGGAAGTGAACTTGGAGTCTCTATCCGAGACTATGGATTTTGGCAGACCATGTTGTCTCACAATCTCCTTCACGAATAACCTCAATAACTGCGCTGCAGTAGTTGTCATGGTCACTGGGATAACGTGTACCCTGGATGTCAGTCTGCAGACTACCACCCAGAGGTAATTGTATCCATGTGATTCAGGGAATGGACCTATAAAGTCCATTCCTATGGATTCCCAAGGTCTAGTGGGAATTGGAAGTGGGTGGAGCTCTCCTGTGGGCTTCTTGTTCGAGGTTTTTGCCTGTTGACAAACGTCGCAGGTCTTACAATACTCCTCAATGTGGCCATTTACACGTGGCCACCAGTACCAACAACAAACGTAGTCCGACGTTCATTGACCCCCGAAGTGTCCCAGCACTTCATGGGCTTGTTTGGCAATAATGCCATATAAGCTTTTCCCGTTGGAAGACTTTCCTCGGGGAATGCAAAGGACTTGTTCTCCTCCACGATTTGTGGAGAAGACCAGTTCATTCTCTATCAAGAATGCTGGGTGTTTCTCTGGATGGAGAAACACCTTAGCAAATAGAGGGTCGGAAGCGTATAAACGCTTCACGTCCTCGATGAAGATATCCCGTTCCTGGTGGAAATCCTATGGATTTCCACCTCGTGGGCGTGAGTAGAAGATGGTAATATCTTCCTCAGCTTCTGCAGGGACTGGGACCATTGGTTCTGGGACTTCGACGTTTGCTCAAAGTTCAGCAGCTTCTCGGTCGCGAGGCTCTATGGGGTCGCAAATGGCATGCTGTTTACTTTGGAGACACTCAGAGCGTTGCAAAGCCATGAGGTGGTTGTTGGCCAGTTCCTCGAGACGTCCTCTTGGTAGGTCGTTGTGATCTTTGTCAATGCGGATATCCGCATTGACATATTCGTGAATACCATGTACATCCTCGGAAGTGTCGGATTCGTAGTAGCGCGATAACGCATCTGCAACTTTATTCGCAATCCCTTTGATATAGCATATATCAAAGTCAAATCTGGATAGATACTCCATCCATTGAGCCTGTCGGCTCGACAATTTGCGCTGAGTTAGGAAGAACTCAAGTGCTTTGTGGTCCGTAACCACATGGACTTGGTATCCTAGAAGCTTATCTTCCCACTTGAGGAGAGCTTCTAGTATAGCCAGAGTTTCCAGCTCAAACACATGGTAGTTGTGTTGAGCTGCAGTAAACTTTTTTGACATGAAGCCAGCTGGCCTGCATGTCTGCCATGTAGGGCCATGGCCGTACATACAGCCTACTCCCGACACAGATGCATCGCAAATGATCTATATTGGATCTTTGTGTCGGGGTTCTATGGGTTGCAGTATTGGGGCCAATACTGCAAGTCACTTGACGTGCTCAAAGCACGTCTGATGCAATGGCATCCATATGAAAGGAACATTGTTCCTACACATGATGCTGAGGGGCCCGGTGTAATTGGTTACGTTGGGCATGTATGGTGCAACGTACTGGACTAGTCCAAGGAATCGTTGTACGTTGTTGAAACTGTGCGGTGTGCGCCAGTTGCAAATTTTGGACATTTTGTCCTTGTCGGCATGGATGCCATGGTTGTCTACTAGATGTCCTAGGCAATCCACTGATTTTGTGAATAATTCACATTTCTCGGCTTTGAGATACAAAGCCTGTTTCCAAAGATGTTCAAAAACGTCGTTGATGTGACGCTCGTGGTCTTCCGGAGTGTCACTGAATATAAAGATGTCATCGAGATATACGTGAACGTATCTCCCGATGATATCTTGGAACGTGAGGGTCATACCTCTCTGGAAGGTGGTGGGGGCATTGCAATCGCCTTGTACCATCACATTGCTAACAAATGTACCAAATACATTCGCAAAAGCAGTCTTTCAGACGTCTATGGGCTCGTTCCTGATCTGCTCGTAGGCGTCACTCATATTGAGCTTGGATCAATACTTGTGGTGAGCGAAATCCATACGGATATGCTCTTGATCCGGGAAGGGAGTTACATCCTTCACCGTATTATCGTTTCATTGACAATAGTCAACAATGGTATGCAATGTACCATTTTTCTTGGGTATACACAGCATGGGGGCTGCTTGTGCTGCATTAGCACGAACCCACCACTGTGCACGTGTGTATCAACCCAACTTATCACTAAGTTGAGTCTTTAGACCGTCAGGGCAACGTGGCATGTAGTAATGATACTTGCGTTGCTCGTCGATCAGGGTGATTTTATGATTCACCTCACAAATTGGAGGTAATTCCTCCGGTGCACCAGACAGCATATTTGCGTACTGGTGTAGTATTCTGGCCCGTATCTGGGGAATTTGATTCTCCAAATATGGGCCAAACTCGGGGATTGTTGAATAGTCAACACCCTCCGTGTCATCAATAGGCATAAGCCTCTCGACTTCTGGTACAGAGTCTTCTGCAAATGAGTATAGTTGATTCATTGGAATATTCTCCAATGGGATCTTGAGGAATGGCACAGAATTGTGCCTTCGATGTGAACGTTTCCGGGAGCGGGAACATTTGCACAAACCTTTGCGGTTTGTGCTGGTTCTAGGAGGGAATTTCCTCCTAGTCTTATGTTTTTCGAAGGACAATTTGACCTTCAGGAACATTCCTTCATTTTCTGAAGGACATGAAGAGGTATATACTACTTCTTCTGTTTGCGTAGTGGAAGCAATTTCTGCTTCCATTTTGTTCGAGTCTCGCATAGCTCTAAGCTCTGCTTGACACTTGACTTCTCCTGGGAATCGTTCCCAAGAGAATTCCTGGACGATTTCAATATATCTATCGATATGGTCTACTGTGAACTTCTGTACCTTCGGTGAAACCGAAGGATCGTCCTCGTCAAAGCTTTCAAGGACTACTGGGAAATTTTGAGGGAAACTGCGAGCGGAACGTTTGATTTCCTCTTGTAAGTATTCCTTGTTGATAACAGTTTCGACTGTTACCTTATGATTAGCTTCGGGATTACTAGTATCCCGATTAGCTAGTCAATTTAGACTCGATTCTGAGTCTTTTCTGCGGAATTTTTCTGCTTGAGCATCTCGTCTCATGGACAAGCGCCTCAAAAACTCGGCGTGGTCCTCCCCTACTGATAAAGTAGGTGCGGGATTCCCTTGAATAAGGACTTGTCCTTTCTCGAAGTCGAGTTGGATGCCGTGTTTACGCATGAACCATGTACCCACAATGGCATCGTATTGGTCAATGTTGACGATGTCATAATAGACATCCTTGATTATCCCTCCATAGGAGGTTTTCATTGTCATGCCATAGTTAGATTTGGCACGACTGCCAATGGTTCCCAATTGTAGGGAATGCTGGTCTGTCAACTGATGGACTTTTCCATTGGTCAGATGGACGTGGGCGGGACTCAGTGCCTCGATAGTGCATCCCGAGTCCATTAACGTGAGGGCCAACTGGCCACCAATATCCATTAACACGGTTATCGGTTGTCAATCCTTGGGATCACCTCGATTTGGCCTTTCCATGGGTTTGCAGGATTTGTGAACCCTGTAGTTGGCTTTAGGAGAGTTCTCTCCAGACAATGGATTTTCATCCATTGTCATACAACAATCCTCATCCATTTTATACGGATGATTCCCGGGATCTAATGAAGGAAATATTCCTTCATCGTAATCTTCCTTGAGCAGGATGGGAGGGCCTGCTCCCTTGAGGGGGTCCTCCTCCTGAAGAGGGAGTATTTCGCGGATGCAGCCAAAGAAATCATCATCTCTGGCTAGACGACCCATATATGGTTTGCCGTAATCATCCAGCTCTGCCCACTCGCCGGCCGAGCTCTCATCATCCGATGAGTCTGTCTCCTGGAGATCGGGGACGGGATCATAATCCTGGTCTTTCTTCCCTTGAGAAGGTGATTCGGACGGTGTTTTGACGACCTCGTCTTTGCGAATTGCAAATAAACAAGGTTTGCCGTATTGTTCGCATGTAGGGTCATTTGTGAAGTGACCTGGCTTACCGCACAAGTAGCAAAGTTTGCTTGGTGCGTTATTACTATTTCCGTTCTGAGATGGCTTACTGACTACTACAGAAGTACTAGCAGCTACTTTGGGTCTAAAGGTTGTATTCCTACGACCTTTGTCCTTATTGTAGGACTTTCCAGGGCGTTCACCCAATTTGTGTCAGAATTGAAAGCGTCTACCATCAACATTGATTGTAGTGCCTTCCTCAGCATGTTGAGGAAGTTGAGAATTCCCACTTTGTCGTTCCGTCTTCAACCTCTTGTTGAAGTATGACGACTCCACTTTTTGCACCTTTTTGCTGGATGCAGTGTAGTAGTCTGCGAGGGCTTTATTGTTCTCAATGTGTTCCACCATCTCATCTTGCTAAGTTTAGCAAGATCAGGTGAAGCGCCCTGCTCTATCATCTTACAAATAAGATGTGCGGGTAACCCATCCAGGAATTTCTTCCTAAGGGCATACGCCGTTGGTGGTTGGGTCATTCTCGACCCCCAACGCTGAAGTTCAGCTTTATATGCCCTAACACCCTTTTTGGGGTCATAGGTCGTAGCCTCAAACTTCTCAGGTGCTACGTGCATTGTTGTAGCCTGTACGAATTGGGCAAATAGCCCCAGTATGACTTTCTCAAAAGTCCAATTCAACTGGTAATAATGAAGTCCTGTGACTTCGTCATTGTACCAGCGTAGCACGTCTCCGTCAAGGTAGCTTCCTATGACTTGGACGCATTGGTCATTGTTGACCCTTCCGACCAATCGTGATATCACAATCCATTGGAGCATGGCTAGTAGCCAAGTGTCGAATTCTTCGATGTCGTTAGAACCCGTGAACCTGGCAGGGTTTGGGACTTTGACTCCCTTGGGCATTTCAGTACCCTGAACCGGTTCACAGTTGCAGTAGTGTCTGATCTGCTTTTTGTATTCTCTCAGAATACCTTTGAGCCATGACTCACGACGTTCATTGTCCTCTGTCTTGGCTCTGAGCTTTTTGATAGTCTTCTTTCGCAGTTTGCGACGAGATTTCTTATCAAGATGCTTGTTTCTAGGTGCAAAAGCACCAATCCATTTGTCATCTGATGAACTAGAATCCTCAGAATGAGAGGAATCAGGTGGTGAAGATGACGGAGAGGATGGGGAGATTCATCTGAGGATGAATCATCATCCCAAGGTGTGCAGTGACAACGGGAAGGCTTTTTGCCTTTACAATCCTTGTTGTCCCTACCGTTGCCGTCATCATCTCCTTCATCCCCAGGAGGGCCGTTTTCACCAGGAGGAGCATGTCCTCCTAAATGTTCCCCAGCTTCACTTTCATGAAGGCTTTCTCGGGTTCTGTTCGAACCAGCGTGGGATGCATTCCCGTGTAAGGTGTATTGAGAGGTAGGTCTATTACCTACCTCCTCAACAAGATGCAGGGGATCTAAAGCAGATCCTCTATCCCATATATGTCGGGGAGTTTTGGCCTTGTTGATGGGGAATCCATCGTTATTAAAGCCAATACCCTGGTCTGGGTATTTTGACTCTCCGGATGCTCGGAGGTCGCTATTCCTGAGTTGCTGTATAGCAACTCAGTCTTGCCATTCTTGTCGGCTTTCGACATTAGATGGGGCTGCAACTGCTGCAGTGGATTCGACCTGTGTCAGGCGGTGGGTTGGCAGTGGTAGTTCGTACCATTGCAGTATGCGAGAACGCTACAATGGGGGAGTTATTAAATGCTCCCAGTAGCTTATCTCCTAGGGTAGGATTGTGGATCCTATCCATTTGAGCCTTAACTTTGGCTTGTTCTTCGTTGTACAGGGCCAACTGTCGACGGAGCTCTTCAAAGTCTTTGTCTGGGATTTGTCCCAGATGGCCAATGGAAGTCTCCATTTGTTCATCATCAACCGTAGTGTAATTGGTACGGTTAACAGGAAGTTCACCTGCATGAAATGCAGGTGTGGCTACCTGAGTCTCTGATGCGGAATGGAATCCGCCAGAGGGTATCCGGTGAGAAGTTGTTGTTACTGGAGGTACTCCAGCTTCACGTCATCTCTCAGGGACGGAATGATCCTTAGTCTCAGACTTAATGTCGGTGACTGAGGCACCTCCGCCGTGGGTACTCGGTTCCTCCACACCCTCTCTGGGCCTCAGTATCAGAGGGGACATGGTTCCTGAGTGAGATGCAGTATCTGCATCGGAATTTGGAGGGGTTCTTACATCACCTCCTTGGCCTAAGCTGTTCACGAAAAACTCCATGAGTTTGGAAAACTCATGAGTAACGTTTAGGCTATTTTCTTGTGCAGTAGCACAAGATCGAGCTATGTTCATGCTATTCTCTTGTGCATCTGCACAAGCTCGAGAAACTTTTTCCAGCTGTTGGTAAAATTCAACAGACTGGGCGGGATTTGACGTTCCCACACTTGAAGGTTCCGATGGAATGCTCCGATGGAACGCTCCGAGTGGTCGCTCAACTACTGTCAGACTGCCACGTATGCTCTGGGGCATGCGTGTTCAAGTTGTTGACAACGTTGCGCATGTCGTCGCGGATGCGAGTTGAATCATAATGATTCTCGGACTCATTGGTTGATCTGCTCATGGGAATAGATCTTTTGAAAATTAAGGTTTTAATTTCGATTGTTCAAAGTTACGCTTTGATATCACTTGTTTAACACAAGCAGCAAACACCAAAATACGATGAGTATTGCGAGATGTTCAAAAAAGTATAAGACCTCGGTGAGGTCAGAGCTAAGTTTCACCCAAATGAACACAACTGGACTGATATTGTCAAGGTATTCGGTATGGGTAAGGTTTAAGCTAAGGTAAACAAGTGACATAACATGGTTTATACATGAGTGACATAACGTAACATAATGACGTGTGAGTAAGTAATAGGGGGCGTTACACTTGTGCAGCAATTGTATAAGCTTGTTAGGTAACTCGCAGGTTTCCCTGACAGTTGGAGTATCATTGCGCAGCGACGTAAAGGCTCCCGAGATATGCTAAGTCGTTTGTTGAGTCGGTGTCCTTGACCTGTGCTTGGGTATTTCACCTCGGATACGTGAGGTCCGTTTGTTGAGTCGGCATACTTGACCCGTGCCTTCGGTGTTCATGCGGATATGCAAAGTCGTTTGTTGAGTCGGCGTACTTGACCCGTGCTTTGGTGTTTGCTTTCCCCCCTCGATTAGTCAGCGCGTCATTGTACGTTAGTTGGCTTTTCAAAACCTCCCTCCAAATATAAACCTTGTTCATCTCGCACTGTCTGTGCCTACTGTCAAGTGCTTTTCTCTTCGAATCAATTAGTAGTCGAGGGAACCTTCGACAACCTCCTTCCTCGCATTAAATTAAACCTTTTGGATTATATCTGATTGGGGTGATTGTTGTTTGGTTGGTTTTCATACCCAGCACAAATCTAACTCATCAACAATTAAACACTGTGATTGGTAGTATTAACTAAACAAATAACACACTCTAATTAAACAAGGCTGCTGCACAACCATTAAACAACAGATTTAAACAGCCTTTCTAAACAAGTTGAGTTTGTTGAACATTTAAACAAAACCCAAATTCCTTCAACCATTTGCCTGTCTTTAAACAAGCATTTAAACAACCCAAAATGTGTACTATTAAACAATGCCTGTTTAAATAAATTGTTTATTACATCTTCAAATGCTGAATCAAACACAAATATTAAACACATATCTGGTTCTTCTGTGCACAGTTTTTGCTTGGACCCTGTGGGTGTATCATCATCTGCCTCATCCTCCGATGGAGGTTCACGAAGGTTCATGAGTATCCCCACCATGAACATGGATGGTCAGATCAACAAATGCAGGCTTGGGAGGCCCACCTGTCCAAGTTTCAACCAACATTCCCCATGTCAGAATTGATGAACATACCAATTGAACCCAAATGCTGTCTCCTAGTTTGCGCGCCAAAGCAATACATGATCTGCAAGCATCTCACCTGCTGAGGTCTTAAGAAAATCCAGTTAAGCATGTCTGAACTTCATTTCTGCATCCAGGTGAAGTGACTCAAACATGTCTGCATGTTCTTTAGTGTACACAACATGACCAGCAGTGGGGGAGTGCTTTGTAGTGAGAGTTGCCGTAGTAGTCACGGTCCTTAGTGAACCTAGCAATTACACGTGTGAACTCTGCATGCAAGCTTTTGACACACTCCTGCAAGTGCTCAAAGTCAGTCTCCGCTCTGAACTACTGGATCCTATCATCTGTAGGCCTATACTAGTAAATGCCAAAGTAGATACACCTGACTTAATAAATATGCACGCCGGTCCTCAGGAGCCATCCTGCCAGTGTGAACAGCCAACTTCAGATCCAGTACTTAATTGATAGTTTAGATATGTATGTAGTAAACATTCCCTATCTCAATCTACATACCTCGCTCATATTCTCCCAATAGTAATTATGCACTACTAACTTGCTAATTTGGGGTGGAACTAGAAGCACTGCTTGTTAATTGGTAAGGGTGGTAATTATTTACTACCATTCAATGCTCCCCTCAGTTCTGTGAGATAGGTAGTACTATCTACTACTTCCCTTCTCTCCCTTTAGTCATTGGGGAGGTTGTGGATAGCTACTATTTCCGTTACGCTCCCATTTCTTGGGAGGTAGTAAATAGCTACTATCTCCCTTCCAGGAATTCCATCCGGGGAGGCAGTAATTATTTACTGCTTCCATTGCTTTCCACCTTGGGAGTAGTATATAAATACTACCTCCCTACCATGTATTCCATCGGGGGGATGCAGCAATGATTTACTGCTTCCCATTGTTTTACACCTTGGGAGGTAGTATATAAATACTGCCTCCTACTACCTTCTTTTTGCTCCCACTTTGAGGGAGGTAGTAACTATGTACTACCTACCTCCCTTGCATTCTGGGGGTGGCAGTAATCATTTACTACTTCCCATTGCTTTGCACCTTGGGAGTAGTATATAAATACTACCTCCCTTCCATTCCATCTGAGATGCAGTAATTATTTACTGCTTCCCTTCTCTTTATGCATAAACACTACCCCCTTCCACTGGAGGTAGTAACAACCTACGGCATTGGATTTGTTTACAAACACTTACAATTGTAATTAATATCAATGTCAACAAATGAATTACAATTGACAGCGGCAACATAGTATAATTAAATTACAACATCACATTACATGGACCTGATGGCAAAGCGGTAATATCAGTCACCGAATTAGATACATGTGATAAATTATATACCTGGCGATGAGCGTTCAAAACACCGGTGTATATAATTGATTGTTTTTTAATTTTTTTCTTTCTGGGCAATGCCGTGGCTAGCCGAAGGGTGAACCCCAACATTAGAGAGCTAGTCCGGCATTGCCAAACATGCTGGGTTAGGGGTTAGGGGATGGGGTTAGGGTCAGGGGTTACGGCCTCTCGGAATAAGCACAAACAAGGCTTTAGAGTGCCCGCCCGAAGTTTGTGCACCCAACTATATATATAGTATTAGTATTGATAATATTGATGGAACCTACAATTGTAATAAATTCGTAGACATTGATACTATTTACAATTGTAATGTAATTTGTATACAATATCTGTGTCCTGGGCTTGTAGTAAATACTTACTACCTCCTTTGTGCTCCCACTCCAATGGAGGTAGTAACTATTTACTACCTTCCTCCCATGCATTTTAGGGGAGGCAGTAATTATTTACTGCTTCCCATTGGCAATTGCTTTGCACCTTGGGAGTAGTATATAAATACTACCTCCCTCCCTTGCATTCTGGGGGATGCAGTAATTATTTACTGCTTCCTTTCACTTTATGTCTTTCAAAGCAATGGGAAGCAGTAAATAAATACTACCTCCCTTTCATGCATTCCATCCGGGAGATGCAGTAATTATTTAATGCTCCCCTTCACTTTACGCCTTGGGAGTAGTATATAAATACTACCTCCTTTCTGTGCATTTAATCTGGAGGTAGTAAATACTTACTACCTCCCTTCCAAGTATTCCATCCAGGGGGATGCAGTAATTATTTACTGCTTCCCATTGCTCTGGAGGTAAATACTTACTACCTCTGTTCTGTGCATTCAATCTGGGGATCCAGTAATTATTTACTACCTTTCGTAACTGTCAAGCTATCTATCAGAGGTAGTATTTATTTACTACCATCAGTGCATTCCATCTAGGGGATGCCATGATTACTGCTTCTGAGTTCAGGTAGTAGCTATCTACTAGTACCTCCCTTCATTACATTCCATCTGATGTAGTATTTATTTACTAGCCCCTTCCATGTATTTCATAGGCATTATTTACTATCTACTAGCTCCCATCACCTGGGAGGTGATAGATAATCAATATCTCCCTTCTTTGCATTCCATCGTCTCCCAGGCTTCCTTGCAGGATGCAGTGATTATCTACTGCATCTCGTTACTTTATCTTTTAGCAGGTGGTAAATAGCTACTACTACCTCCGATGAATTCCATCTGGGAAGCAGTAAATTATTTACTACCCATCTACTGCCTCCAAGTGTTTGTGCATTCTATCTGTAGGAGGGAGTAATTTTTTACTGGCTCCTGTCACTTCACTCCTTGGGAGGCAGTAAATACTTACTACCTCCTCTGCACTTACAGAGGAACTAAATAGCTACTACCTTCTGCCATCTTGCAGTGAATAATTACTGCATCCCATTACTTCATTCATTGGGAGGCAGTAGTTATTTACTGCCTCCCTTCCATGCATTTCATCTGGGGGAGGCAGTAATTATTTATTACCTCCCAGCAATTTACTCCTTAGGAGGCAGTAAATACCTACTACCTCACTTCCATCAATTTACTCCTTGGGAGGCAGTAATTATTTACTCCCTCCTCTGTGCTTCCATGCCTTGGGAGGTAGTAAATAGCTACTACCTCCCTTCTGTGCATTCCATCTGGGGATCCAGTAATTATTTACTGCCTCACATCAGATCAGATCTGCATCTTGCATTTGTTTTTTCAACCGCCACAACCACCATGTCCAATAATCGCTGCTGTAACCACTGCCAATTAAAAGCTCGTCTTTTTATGTGCACCTGCTGCAGAAGTGAATTCTATTATGTGCATATAAAGGCAATATATATCTCTTTTTTTTTTTTTGTTTTTGGCTGTATGTGTCAGAAGACATTAGTATAGTTAATCGTGAAACGATTCCATAACTACGTAGTTAATGAAGGGAAAATCCAGAATAGGGAAACCTTCAAGGGAAAAGAGTAAAAAATTTGCCACCGAGGAAATGCACCTATTGCCCATAGTTTTCACTATAGTGTGGGGCTTTGAGCAGCCGGACTATCTCTTTCGTCCACGGTGTTCCGCTGGTTCTGCTGACTGCAGTCTAAATTTTGACAGAGGCTCAATACCCACTAAAACCCCGGAATCTCCAATCCAGTCTGTTTTTTCATGGAAGTCCTGTGATTTGGTCACCATCTTGCTCCATGTTCAGAGCACAAGGCTTTTGGTCAGTGCTTGTTTCTTCCATCATGGTTCATATGTTAAAATTCTGTCTCACTGCAGTCTTGCATTTAGCACTTGGCTTAGGCGGTTGTATGTCTCTGTCTCTGTTATGTCTTCATTATTCCTGTCTATTACACTTTCACATCGTAGCATCCAGATAAGGTGAGCACTTTCAGTGATTAGAATCTTCTAGAGTCTTTTAATTTCTGGTCTTGGGTGTCCTTTAGCATCATGGAATTCTATCATGTTGCACCCCAGTATAGAGCCCAGGGATGGCTCAGGCCAGGCATATTCAGGGTGGTTAGTTTCCCAGAGGTCTTTTACAATGTCCCAGACTAAGGGGCACCATGGCTGTCTACACTTGACCAATATATGCTCTATATCTTCAGTTTCTCTGCACTTCTGGCATTGCACTTGTTCACCATACTCTGGTATGTGTTTCCAGAATCTCCCAACTTTATGTGCATCATGGAGGGCTATCTATGACGGTATTTTTCATCGGAAAAAGAGGCCGGATGGGAGTGTAACCTACTTAATGTACATGGTGATTTGTGCAGCTACGACCTACTTAAACATCATTGAATGTACTTCATATGCTTACTTTGTTTCAACTAGGAGTTGATGATGTACTTAAAAATACATTTGTGCGTACTGCTAATACCCAGTTATGTAATCTACTTCTGAGCATCAGTGAGTACCAGTGAATCTTATTAGATTTTTCAAAAGCTCAACTGATACACATTAATGTTCAGTGATGTCACAGGCACTTATGATACTTACACAAGTGGCCACCCTATTGCAGGGTCCCGCAAGGGAGCAGTTGGCCTTAGAATCAAGCCACTCAAGCCATTGTAGTATTGCTATTGCTATTACTATTAGTAGTAGTGTGCAAACTTCGCCAAAATCTTGTTGCAACTTTGATCTTGCAGCAAGATTTTGGCAAAGTTCTCACGGCCTTCCCAAGACCTTTGGCTTCGAAAGGACCAATAGTGCCTTAGAAGAACTCAGAAGTACACTTTTAAGTAGTTAGAAGTACTCAGAAGTACACTTGTAAGTACGGTAAACTCAAGTCGTACTGAGAGATCTGTCAAAACTAATCACAAAGTGAGCACCAAGTACACAAGAGAAGTAATGATCATGCTTATGTACACACACAAAGTACAAAATATGTGCGAAAAGTACATCCATCAAGCAGAAACAGCCAATTTTGACCAAGATGTACATTAAATAATGAAAAATGCTTTCATAGCTATCCATATAAAATTTCGCATCCTTCTAGAGATATCTGGATCCCTAATTGATTTCCAGATATGTTCTGAGATAGGGGTTCTCCCTTCTGTCTCAGTTCCTCCTGTACTTTGTTGATCATTCTCTCTGTTGCAGGGCGGGGTTCAGTGGTTTTAGTTCTTGTATTGTCCAATAGGCAAGGGCCTGTGTGATTGTGTTGAGTTTGGCTCCTGGAGCTGAGGATTTGGTGTCAACTGTAAGTTCAATTTCTGGCCCACCAGTAGTTGCTCTTGCCAGATTGCTTGATGCATCCACTGCTGTTCAATTGTCAGCCCTGGTAGTTTTATGGAATATGCTATATTATATCTCCACTCAGTAAGCTTCTGGGTAATATTTGTGATAAACTGTTGCTCAGTAGGTTAAACCGAAGTGGCTTCTCTTTTTGTTGGAGTTGCAGACATCTGAGCACCATTGCTGCAGTCGCAGTGGGTACAGTCTGCCTAGCATCATCTGGGAGTGTGATGCTCTGGTTGCGGTTATCATGTTGGGAGAACCAAATACCTCCACTAGCTTTGGCCTCAGCTGTTTGTGGGTTTTTACAGTGTCCTGTGCAACATACATTAGTAGTTTCATTTGTAGGTTCATGTTCAGCCTGGGGTTCATTGAGGATGCAGTTTTGCCCCCACTCACAATTTGTAAAGACTCCATCAGCAAAACCTGTATTTTGCATTTTAATTCCCACAGCAATACTTAAAATTCCCAGCGCTTGCCAGTGCTGTCAGAAATATAAAATCATACATTATTTCCAAACAAGGTAATTTTGCGGCCTCTGGGAGCTTCTGGGAGCCCCCTCCTGCATTGGCCGGACCATCTGAGTGCTGGGACGCTGGAGCGCTGGGAAGTCTGGACAGTTCGCTCAAGCACTGCCCACGTCATACAGGTTTTGCTGATGTCGGAAGCCATCCGAAATATTTTTTTATTTCCAGGTGGGTATCAAAAAGGAGATCTCCTCCATCAAGGTCAAGGTCATAGTCTGTTTCAGGAGTCTGAGGCTGGCTGGTTGGATCCCAGTACTGTTGGAGTTGATTGAGACATTGTGATACATGTAGTGCACACTTATGTGGGTGTTTGGCAATAATAATGTGCAAAAAATCCACTAAAGTACATGATCCTTCAAATATACATGTTTCATGCCAATATACCATACATGCTGAGTACACCTTGAGGCCTCCTCATATTCATGTTCACCTCCGACCTATGTTTGAGCCTACTGCATTCCATTCCACAGTGCATGACTTTGTACAACCTATATTTAATCTCAGTACATGTTGCAAGTCCCAGCCTATGCTTAACCTCAGTACATGTCTCATTGCAACCTATGTTTGGTCCCAGTACATGTGTAACCTCAGTGCATCTTGTACTTCAGCCTATGCAAGTCCTCAGCCTATGTTCAGACCCCTAATAGAAATACTTGTTCAAATGCCATATGCTCAGTCAGAAGCCTTTATTGCAGCTAGTTCAGCATGTACTTGTGTGTAATTCCTATTGAGTTTTTTTCTTCATGATAATTACCGACTGGCAGTATACCAACAGTATACATCAATACTCGAATTACCGTTGTTCCTTTTAATGTTGAATTCCTGCAAAATATCCCTGGCCAGCTGAATCTTGGACTACATCAGCAATATAGGTTTTGCTGGTCATCAATCTCCACATCCTCATTTACCACTATTCCCTTTTTTTTTGTTCTGTCTCAACTGACTCAAGCTCTCCATCCTGATTCATCTCAGCCTTGAACCATGGGGATCATCCATTGACTCATCCATAGGTGGTAACAGTGTAATATCATCTTGCTCATAGCTGTCCTCTGATACATGTCCAAGGACCAAGACTCCAACTGAGTCACCAGGATCACTGTGCCAACGCACAATACAGAGACACAACATCTTAATGATGTTGTCCATGTCAAGGAGGCCATTCTGCTCAAGGTAGATGAAGATCTGTCAAAAGATTTACAAGGTATCCTTGCATATATTTCTCTATGTCTGCTGCTGATTGCACCAAAGATTCACACTAGTTCATCCTTAAGTTAGATCTAGGATGAGGAACATTAGCTATATAAATCCATATGTACTGAGTTAAAACATAGGATTGAACTGAATATTGGTTACATATGTAGACATATAATGGGATAAAATCTGGAATATTTTTTAACATGGGTTGCACCATGAGACATGCACTCAGGTTGAACATTGGGTGTGATCAAAGATATACTGAAGAAGAGCCTAAGCTATAGCTTAACATGCCTGGCACATAACATGTACTGTAAAAATACCTAATACCCATCTGAACATAGGCTGGAGAGGTCAAAAAACATATGCTCTGGACAGAAAACATGTACTTTGAAGAATCAAACATGTATTGAAAGTGACAAAAAACCTTGCAACCCCATGGACTTTGGGGTCATAGACATGTGCTGCAAATTATTTTTTGCACAGTATTATTGCCATATGGGTGCATACAGTGCAGATTGTCCCGATCATGTATGCATGCAAGGCATCCACAACCACGGAGAGGGATGTGCTCATCTGAGTCAAGCCTTTCAATCATCTTTATTGCATCTCCCACAATGATAACCTTGTGTTTCTGCATCAGGCAAGTACTCTTGCTATTATTATTTATCTGCCGTTCAGCAGGGTCTGCACCAATGTGATGCCATAGAGGCATTTGGAGTTGGAGAGCTTCTGAAGGTTTAGGTGCAATGAATTTAACACCGTATTTCTTAGCTTTTGAGATCATGTTTTTGAGGACAGGTGGGAGTTTGTGTGTTCTGGGTCTCCAGGTCTGAATGAAGGTATTCACTCTACTTTCCTGGTCTGTTTTATTGCCAGTGGTATTACTTTCTTTATTAATAATGACATCTGCTAGTTATGGCCATATTGGGCGGAGGTAGGGGTCAAGCTCTAGGTAGGTCTTGGTCTGCATTAGAAGCATAACATCATTTCTAGACTCTATATTAAACATATGTTTTCCTCCCAAATGGATTTCTGCAGCCATAGTTTTCTCATTTACTCCCCCCAAAGCCATTTTAGTTTTTTTCTTTCCCATTTTTACTTTTGGGGGGCAATTAAAAGTTTAAAGTGGGGGCTTTTTTTTTTTTTTTGAAAAAAAAAAATTGCCTTTGGTTAAGTCTTTTTAAAAAGGGCAAAAAAAACATTGGTTTCCGGCATTTCCATTTTTGCAGTTAGTTCAAAAAGTTTTTTTACTTTGGGGGTGAGTTTAAGGAAAAGGGCCCATTTTTTTGTTTTTTTTTTAAAAAAAAATTTTATTACCATTGGTTTGGTGCAATTTAAACTTCCATTAAGGTTTTTTGGTGGTAAAGATACCCTAGAAATTCCCTGGTTAACCCCCCCTCCACTTTGTTTCTAAGGGGAATTTGTTTTTTTTGGATTTTCCGTTTTTTTCCCTATTTTGAATTGGGGGGTTTTTAAAAAAAGGGGCCAATTGGGGGCCCTTTTCTACCCCCCCCCCCCAAAAAGGCAATTTCCTGCGATTTAATTTTTCCCTTGAATTCCTAAGGGGGGGGCCCCCCTACGGGGTATTCTTTGTGGTGGTGGCCCATCCAGAATTTTTATTTGATGGTCAATTTTTTTTAGGGAAATGGGGGGGCTTCCCCAATCCCAATTTCCTTTTGGGGGGGTTTTAGGTTTTTTCCTTTGCTAAAGTACCAAAGGTCTGGGTCCTTTCCCAATTTTTACCTCTTTTTTTCGTCCCCCAAAAAATTGGGGGCACTATGGGACCCAAAAGTTCCTAAATTTAATTATTAAAAAATTTGGCCCCACTCTAGGAAAAAGGGCCTTGGGGCAAACCATGTTTTTCCAAAAAAGGGGGGGAACAAAATCAGTTTTTTTTAAGTCAGGGTTTAATTTAACTTTATCTTTTGCTCAAGGGAAAAAAAAGGTTTAAGGGACTTTTGATTTGTTTTATTTTCAATCTTTTTTGGGCCAAAAAAAATAAAGGGGGAGGGGCCTAATAAAACTTTTCCAAGGGGGGGCCCACCCAAACTTCCTTTTGGGGGGAATGGTGGTTTTCAAAATCCAAATTTGGTTTTTAAAGGGGTGGGGGCTTTTTGGGGTGGGAGGCTTTTCTAAAAAAAGGGCATTTTCAAAGTTATTTTTTTTTTTTTTTTAAAAGGTGGGCCCTCCAATAGGGGGGGGGGCCAAAGGGGGGGGAAACGAAAAAAAAAAAAGAGTAAGGACCAGGGGGGGGGGGGAACCCCCCAGGGGTAAGGGGTTTTTCCACCTTTTTTTTGGTCTCCCCAACCTTTCCTTTTCTTTTTTTAAAGGGGATAAAGTTTTGTTTTATGGTGAAATAAAAAGAACCTTCCCATCTTTCCCGCACCCCATGTTTTTTACTAAAGGGGGAATTATTTTTTTGGGGGGGGGTCTTTGTACCCCCCCACCAAGGTTGTTATAATGTTAACGGGGGGGGGGGGAAAACTGGTTTGCCTAATTATAAAAAGCTCTTTTTTCTTTTTGCCAGGGTTAAAAAATTTTTGTTGCCATTTTACATCCCAATAAAAGTAATTTGGTTTTTTGTTTTTTGGCATTTTTTACTCGGGGGTTTTCATATTTTTGGTTTTTTTTCTTTGGGGGGTCTTAGGGCAAAAAAAAATTATGGGGGGCCCCCATTTTTTCTAAGGTTTTTTCTTTTTGGGGCCTTTCAGGGGGAAAGTTTTTATTTCAATGGGGAATTGTTGGGGCAAGGGGGGGGGGATCTGGGGGGTCTTATAATAAACTTTTCCCCCAACCCAAAAAAAAAAAAAACCCCCATTTTAAACCCCCTTGGGCCTGGGGTTTTGGGGGGATGTTATTAAAAAAAAAAAAAAAGGGTATGGGGGGGGTTTGCAAAAAAACAAATAACTTTTACAGAAAATTAAGGTTTTTTGGATAGTTTTGGAAAATGTTTTTGGCCCCTTGGTTTAATTAATTTTTTGTAAGGGGGTCCCAGGTTATTGAGGGGTGGGGGAAAAAACTTTTGTAAAAATAAAATTTGGACGATTAAAGTTCCCCGGGGGGGGAAACCCCAACCCAGGTTGGGCAATCTTTTCTTTTTGGGAAGGATTTGGGGGCCACAATTTTTCCAAACCCCCCTTGTTTTTTGGGTAAAAAGTTTGGGTTTTTTGGGGTCCCTTCTGGGGAGGGGAACTTCCCAAAAAACCTCCTCAAACCATTTCATTTGGAGTAAAAAATTCCCAACTGTAAAAGTAAAAAAAAAAGCTTTTATTAAATTTAATTTTTTTAAACCATTGAAATTTTTTTTGGGGGGCATAGGGGGGGTTGGGGGGGGGCCACATTAAACCAGGAGTTTTTTCCCTTTTTAAAAATTTCCTGTTGGGTGGGGGGGGGAAAGTTTTTTTTTTGGCCAAGGACCTTCCAAAAAGGGGGGTTTTTGTTATTTTTTCCAAATTTCCCAATTTTTCCCAAAGGGCTTGCTTTTTTTCCCCCTTTTTTCCCAACAAAAGGGGCTTTTAAGCCATAGGGGGCTTCAAAGGGAAAACCCATGGGGCTTTCAGGTAAGTTTTTTTTAAAAAGGGGCCCCCAAAAAAGTTTTTTTTTCTTTTTTTTTCCCCTTCTTTTTGTTGCTTTTTTCAGGTTAAAAAAAAAGCCAAAAACCTTTTTTTTAAATACAAATTTCCTTTTTGGCTTTTTTACCTGTATCCAATTATTTTTTGGGGTTGTTTTTTTTTCTTTGGTTCTGTTTTGTTGTTTTTCCCCCACCCTGGGGGGGGTCTATTTGAGGGGGTTGAATGGCATGGGTAAGGGGGGGGGGAAAGGCAGGAAAAAAAGGGGTGGGTTTTTTTTCAGGGGGGGGGCTTTTTTCTCCTTTTTATTTTGTTGGTGATTAATTATATTTTGGGGGGGGAACTTTGGGGATCAGGGCCATTTTAAGAGGTCTTTTTCTTTGATTCATTTTGCTGTTGGGCTTAAGGGGCTTCTTTGTTAAGGGGGTTTTGGTCCAAAAAAAAAAGGGGGTGAAAAAACCCTAGACAATTTTTTCAAGGGGGAAAAGGGAATAAAAAAAAAGCTAGTTCCTGGGGCATTTTTGCCCAAAAAAACATTTTTTTACTTTAAAAAGGGGGGGGCCTAAAAGGGGGGGTTAGGGGTTGGGGTTTTAGGGGGGGGGTTAAAAGGGGAGGCTTTGGGCCCCGGCCTATTTTTGGAAAAATTAAAAAAAAAAAATCCCCGGCCCAATAAAACCAAAAAATAGGGGGGCTTAGAGTTTTTGGGGCCCGGGCCCCGGGGAATCATTTAAATTAAATAATAAAAAAAGGGTAATTTTATTTATTGGGGGCCTTTAAACTTTTTACCAGGGTTTGTAAAATTTTTAAAATTTGGTAAAGGACAAATAAAAGGGGGGCATTTTTTACTTTACCCAAATTGGGTCCATTAACATTTTTTTTGTAATGGGCCAAAATATTTTTTTGGTGGGGGGGGGGGTCCTGGGTTTTCTCCCCCCTTGTTTTTTCTACAATTTTATTTTTATTTGGTGAAGTTTCTCTCTGTTTCAAGGATGTCTATTTTGAGCTGTTCAAAGATAGTTTGAGGATTATGGCTTGGTGTACGTCCAGTGTTCAAGCATGCTTCAGTGTCAGCTTCAGCATCGGCAAAATCTGTACCATCACAATACATTTCTTTTGTCTCTGGAGCAAGGTTAGTAATTCCAGAGATCTCCAGAGACCTCCAGAGAGTCTGGAGGAGTGTGACAGCTTTTTGACAGCTGTCAGAGCTCTGGAGATCTCTGGAGACCTCTGGAGACCAACCAGGTTTTGCAGATGAGCTTTGATGCATAAGGTCATTAGTTTGTCAATCAGGACTGGATTTTCTAGTGCTGAAGCTTTAATAGCATATCTTCCCCTTCCATGGTGTGAGATTCCAGGTGTTAGAAGTGTAGCACAGACTAGTCTGTGGTCGGTTAGTCCCCCTGCACAGTCAGATATAGTCCATCCTAGACTGTGTTTGTTTTATCTCATCCCTTGCATAGACATGGTCTATTCGGGAGCTGGTAGCTGTGCCATTTTGGCCCCAGTGTGTGTGTGTGAATTCAGGAGCAGTGGGGTCTTGTTCTTGCCATCCATCTTTCATTTGGAATAGTGATTTAAATTGCACAAGTGCCTCCATTGCATCGTATTGGTCTGGTTTACCTGTGGTCCAGTCAAAACCATCTTCAACAATGTTGCGATCTCCATAAAGATATCAGGGACTGGGAGGCTCAGGCGCAACCATTTATCAGTAAGTTCATCCCAGAATTCCTTGTTATGTTCATTGTGTCATTTGGAGCATATTGTAGCTAGCACAGTAAGGGTTTCATTTTTGTACTAAGGGATCTGGATACATAGAGCTTGGCCAGGTATTACATTGTATGTTTGGACCATCTCAGTGTTAACAAGATCATAATTCAGGACTATTGTTACACCAGCTGAATTTGGGTGGTCAGGGTCAATGGAGTTGAATAGGCATTTTTCTTTTCCCCAGTTGCTATTTTGGATATTCTCTACAGTGTTTGCAGATAGGTGGCTT